>CAUYUJ010006668.1:1763786-1831286 GCA_963575745.1 Prorocentrum cordatum
TACTACTACTACTACTACTACTACTACTACTACTACTACTACTACTACTACTACTACTACTACTACTACTACTACTACTACTACTACTACTACTACTACTACTACTACTACTACTACTACTACTACTACTACTACTACTACTACTACTACTACTACTACTACTACTACTACTACTACTACTACTACTACTACTACGACTACTACGACTACGACTACGACTACGACTACTTGGGCCACACAGACACACACTGGGCCGCACAACCACCCAACGGGCCACACAAACACGCGGCCGCCCCTCCCGCCCCCCCCCTCGGCTAAGCCTCCTCCCCCCCTCGCCCTTTTCTCCTCGGCCATCGCTCCCCGCTTCTCGCTCCTCGCTCTTCGCCTGCGCCTCGCTTCTTCCCCCTCCCCTCTTGATCTCACTGGTCCTGACTCGTCAGTCTTCTCCTGGCCGTAGGTTGCGCCAGCGCGCTGCAGCAGCGAGAAGCAGCACCTTGCAGCAGCAGGCAGCAGCGGCGAGCGGCAGCAGCACGCAGCACGAAGCAGGCAACATCGGAGGCAGTGCACAGCAACAGCGGCAGAACAGCATCTCTCAGCGGGCAGCAGGTCGCACCAAGCAGATTTGGCTATCAGTAGCACGCTGTAGCCACAAGCATCAACATTTGTTTTGCGTCGGCGGCTAGGCAGGGATCGTCTGCGCTGGCGGAAGAAGCTGACTAAACGGGGGCACCGTTGTAGCGAATTGGCCAGCAAGCAAGAAGGCGGCGAGGGACGGAACGGGCGGCCCCAGGGAAAAAGAAAAAACGGGGGCCATTCAGGGGGGACGGATCACTCCCTGTGTGAGCTGGCGCGGCCAGCCCCGCCGGCGGGGACTGAGGCGTTCAGCGGCGCCGGGGCCCAGTATGGTTCTTGCAAGTCAAAACAACCATGGACAACACGCAGCAACAAACATAACCAACAGCACGCAACAGCGGCAGCAAACAACAGCGCGCAGTAGCATGCGCGGGATGCGAGGGTCGAGCCCCGCATTATCACTTCAGCCTTGCGGCAGCACACTGGCAGTCTCAGGCCAGCTCGTGCAGAGTTCGTGACCGTAGTCCACGGGTCAGTCCTAGTCAGCTACAGCGCTGGAATCAGCGCGTGTGAGAAAAGTGGACAGTGGCAGCAGGCTCTATGGCTCCTCAGCAATATTCGGGAGGAAGCACTGGCACCCAATGACGTCAGCTACAACGCTGGTATCAGCGCTTGTGGCAAAGGTGGGCAATGGCAACACGCTCTGTCATTGCTCATCGGCATGAGGAATGGGAAGTTGGAGCCCGACATTATCAGCTACAGCGCTGCGATCAGCGCGTGCGAGAAAGGTGGGGAGTGGCAGCGGGCTTTGTCGCTGCTCATCAGCATGCGGGGGAAGCATGTGGAACCCAACGCCATCTGTGCTACAGCGACGGGGTCGGCGCGTGCGAGGCTAAACGAGTGGCAAGGCCCTGACGGTCACGGACGATGGCCATGCCGGCCCCACGGCCCAGTGCGCCCTCTCGGGGCTCCAGATGGCCCAGGAGAGTCGCAAGGAGGCGCCCAAGACGGCCACGGCGGCCCTCAATGTTGCCCATGCCGCCTCACCATGCTTCTGCGCAGGACCCCCACGCGTCGAAACTCCTTACTCTTGGACTCCGGGTGGGTCGAAGAAGGGCTTCCAGAAGGGCCCGAGAGGCTCACAGGAGGCACCACGAGGGCTCACGACGCCTCCAAGACCGTCCAAGCTGGCTCCAGGCCCCACGAAGGCTCCGAGAATGCCAAGGACCGCCCTGCGACAGCCCCAAGATCCCCCAGACGGCCCCACAGACCCCCGACAGCCCCAAGACCCCCCAGACGGCCCTCCAGAGCCCCGAGGCCCCAAGGGTCCCCACGGATGTCTCGAGAAGGTTCCAAACTCAACAGCACCCAGAGGCCCCAACGGATGCCCAGGTAGCCCCAGGGAGGTGCGGGAGGGGCCCGAGGGAGCTCATAAAACTCTGAAGAAGACATCAAGAAGGACCCAATTTGGTCTCAAGAGGGCCCCGTGAGCGACCCAACGGGAGACCAGGTGTTGGGCTACGCGCGCCGGGACCACTTGGAGACTCGTGTGCTGGCCGCTTGTCAGGCCTCCCTTCTCGCCTCTCGCTCCTCACTCCACGCTTCTGGCTCCTGACTGCTGCTCGCTCATCGCCCCTCTCTCCTCGCTCATTGCTCCTCTCTTCTCACTCCTTCTCGCCCCTCACCCCTTGCTTCCTCTTCTGGCCTCTTGCTCCTCCCTCTGGGCTGCTCGCACCTCCCTCCTCCCTCCTCGGCTCTCCCTCATCCCTCCTGGCCCCTTTCTCCTCGGCCGTCGCTCCCCCTTCTCGCCCCTTGCTTCTCGCTGATCGCCCCTCGCTCTTCTTCCCCCTCGATCCTGGCTCATCGCTCCTTGCTCCTCAACCCTCGATCCTCTCGCGAGCAGCATGTTGAGTCAGCTACCAGGAGTAGCGAGAAGCAGCTCACCGCAGCACCAAGCAACAAAAGTGGACAGCAGCAACACGCAGCACGAAGCAAGCAGCAACAACAGCGGCGGCAGACAGCAACATCGCGCAGGCATCAACAGCACGCGGCAGGCAGCAGCACTCTGCAGCAGAACCCTGCCCTCAGCATGGAGCAAGCAGCACTGGCAATCGACAGCACCCTGCAGCGACGAACGGCAACACGAAGCAGCAGCAGCAGCAGCAGCAGCAGCAGCAGCAGCAGCAGCAGCAGCAGCAGCAGCAACAGCAGCAGCCAGGACTACCAGGTTGGCAACTGGGCAAGGAGGACGGCAGGCGAGCAGACACGCAGGCGAGCGATCCGCACCCTGGCACGCGACTCCGCTCTCGTGGACGGTCGTCCACGGAGCTCCCCTGGGCGGCACCTCCAGGCTCCCCCGGCGCTGTTCCGAGCCGTTCGTTCCTTGCCCCGCTCTCTTCGCTCCTTGCTCCTGTCACTGCTCGCTGTTAGTGCCTCTCTCCTGGCCCCTCACTTCTCACTCCCCTCTGCGAGCTCCTTCCTCTCCTCCCTGCTCGCACCTTGCTCCTTCCAGGCCATGCGGCCCTTCGAGGGCCGCAGGAGCGCCCCAGAGAGTCCCGCGACGGCTCCTTCACCCCTCACTCGCTCCTCATTCGCTTATAATCCTTCCCCTTCGCTCCTCCATGCTCACGTCATGCTCGCTTCTCCCTTCTCGATGCTCGGGCCTCTGTCACGCTCGCCTCTCTCCTGGCCGGGTCCAGACCTCATCATGCACGATTTTCGACAGCCTTGCCGCCACCGCATCACAGGCCAGTTCGAACAGATTTTGTGGACGGTCGTCCGCGGGTCAGCTGTAGTTAGTCTCTACTACATTGCAGGGCCCAGTGCGTGCCAGAAGGGCGCAGGCTCCAATGTCTCAAAACCGCCCCGGGCTGGCCCCGGGCCGCCCCGGGCCGCCCAGGCAGGCTCCAGGACATGTCGGGAGGGCCCCCAGAAGCCCCCAAGACGGCCCCGGAGAGCCCCGGCACGCTTAAAGATGGGCCCAAGACGCCCGAGATTCGCCCCAGGCGGCCCAAGAGGCGTCCAAGACGCCCGAAGAGGCCTCCCAAGAGGCCTCCCAAGAGGGCCCCGAGCGACAGAAATCGTCGATTTCTACTGTGTTTTTCTATGTTTTCGGCCTCCTCGCCTCTTCGGCTTCCCGACGCTCCAAGACGGCCCAAGAAGTCCCCCCGACCGCTCCAAGACGGCCGAAGAGGACCCCAAGAGAGCCCCAAGACGGGCCAGGAGGGCCCCCAGACGGTCCCAAGACGCCCCAGGACGGCCCCAGGACGGCCCAGGAGGCGCCCAAGACGGCCCAAGAGGCACCCAAGACGGCCCCAGGAGCGGCCCAAGACGGCCCAAGACAGCCCAAGAGGCGCCGAGGCGGGTCTCAGACGGCCCCAAGACGGCCCAAGAGGCACCCAAGACGGCCCGAGAGGGCCCTAAGAGCCCCCCCGGGAGGCCCAAAAGAAGGCCGAAGAGGCTCCGAAACGGCCCCCACGAAGCCTTCAGTGCCTTCAGAATTCCCTCCAGGAGCGGGGGAGCGGACGAGAGGCGACAGGCATATCGCAGGCAAAAACGCCCCAAGAGATCCCCAAACGGCCCCCACGAAGCCCTAAGTGGCCTCAGAATTGCTTCCAGGAGGGGGGGAGCGGACGAGAGGCGACCGGCATATCGAAGGCACAAAAGAACAATGTTGGACGCTCCGAGGGCCTTCGATGTTTCTCCGTTGGGGAGAGTCGTCGTAGGATCGACGATTGCCGACCGAGGGCAGCGAATCCAGTGGAGGCCCAAGAGGCCCCCAGGAGCCCAAAAGAGATCCCCAAGAGGTGCCACGGGGCTTAAAAACTGCTTCGAAGCGAGAGGGGCGGACGAGGGGACCGCCTCAGGAGGTTTTGGACGGCTTTGGGCCTCAAAATCGTCCGCTTTACGACGGTTTTGGCAGGATTTTGGCCTTCTCGCCTTTTCCGCTTTCCGACGCTCGAAGACGGCCCACGAGGCCTCCAAGAGCGCCCCAGAACGGCCCAAGAGGTTTCCAAGAGCGCCCCAAGACAGCCCAAGAGGGCCCCAAGACAACCCAAGAGACGCTCAAGACGGCCCACGAGGGCCCGAAGACAGGCCCAAGAGGGGGCCAAGAGGGGGACCACGGACCGAAAATCCGAGCCTTCCGCCCCAAGAGGGCGCCAGGAGGCCCAAACAGGCCCCCAAGAGGCCCCAAGGGGCCGCCAAGAATCCCCCGAAGAGGCCCCAGGAGGCTCCCAAGGAGCCCAAACGAGGCCCCTACAGAGGCCCCAACAGCTTCCAAAATGGCCCCGAAGAGGCCTCGAGCCCGCCTCCGAGCTTCCTCGCCGCGAGGGTGCCAACACGGCCCCAGACCGGCCCAGGACGGCCCAAGGCGCGCTCAAGACGGCCCAAGACGATTCCAAGACGGTCCCAGGAGGGTGCGCCCAGGACGGCCCAAGGACGCGCCCGTTCGGGGCCTCAAGACGGGCCAAGATGGCAAGAGAGTCCCAGCTGGCAAAAATCGTTAATTTTCCATTGTTTACTGTTACACCCTTTGCGTTTCCCGCCGTTTCGGCGGTCCGATGCACCAAGAGGCCCCAGAAAGTCCCAGGAGGGTCCGAGGAACCGCCCAGGAAGGCCCCAAGACGGGCCAAGACGGACCCAGCACAACCCAAGGCGCGCTGCGACGGCTCAAGACGGCTCCAAGACAGCCCCAAGAGGGTGCCAACACGGCCCCTGCTGGGCCCAGGACGGCCCAAGGAGGCGCACAGGAGGGGCCCAAGACGACTCCAAGGCGGCCTCCTCACGGTCCCAGACGGCTCCAAGACAGCCCCACGAGGACCCCGATGGGCCCAGGACGGCCTACGGACGCGCCCATGAGGGGCCCACGACGAACCAAGACGGCCCCATCAGGGCAAACGGCGCCCTCAAGACGGGCCTAGACGGCTCCAAGACGGCCCTTTGAGGGAGCCAACGCGGCCCCACACCCTTCGGGCGCACACTTGGGGGGGCTGGGAGCTTGCGACAAGTCTCCCACATTCATTGTCCTGCCCCATTCTGTTCGCCTGGAGGCCTCCTCCAACCCTGTGGGCGAACAAGAGGAATCCCAGCGGGACGCCAACCCTGGGGCCCGTGGGCCCCGCGCCGCTTGGGCAGAAGACGAACGCCGGGTCTGACAGGCCAGCTACCGCCCCCCTTTGCCCGATATGCTGTGCCATTCTGTTCCCCCAGGGGCCTTGGCAAACTCTTCGGGCCAAGCAGACCGGACCCCTGGGACAGCAGCCAATTGATATGACCCTGGGACCTCTCCGCATTCTTCGGACGAGCATCTGGGGGGCCCAGGAGATTCGGACATGTCTTCCCCATTCCTTGCCCTGTCCCGTTCTGTTCGCCCGAAGGCCTCCACAGACCCTCTGGGCGAACAGAATGGGACATGGCGAACAAACCCTCCCGTTGGCGGTGATGCGACTGGATCGCACCATCAAGGCGCGCCCGGAGGTGATGGCCGACCCAACAGCGGTTTCTCTTAAGAGTTCACTGGATTTCAAATTTTCTTGAAGCTCTCTTGGGCCCTCCCTGTAGATCCTTGCGAGCCTCCCCGGCGCTTTCGGTGGCTTTCCCCGATGGCCTCCCGAGCCCTTCCCCGAGCGCTCCTGAGACGCCTCAGATGGGCTTCGACTTCGACGCACATCCCCGAGAGACTTCGAAACTGTCCTCAATAGGAGGGGGGTGAACGAGCAGCGCGCTGGGCCAAGCTGCTGCAGCGCTGCAAGAGCTCGGACACGAAGGCGCGGTCTCGCTGCCGCCGCCCGAGCCGCCGCCGTGTTTGTAGATTTTCGGTACAATCTGCGCCGTTCCTCCGAGAACCATTCCAGAAAGATGTCGTGGACGGAGTCCACGGGTCAGCCCTAGTCAGCTACAACGCTGGGATCAGCGCGTGCGAGAAGGGCAAGCAGTGGCAGATGGCCCTGTCGATGCTCAGCGAGATGATCGAGGCGAAGTTGGAACCCGCCGTCGTCTCTATCATGATTCCGTGCTCAGAGCCTGCCTGAAGGGTTCCCAACGCTTTGTCGGAGCCGCCTCCCATCGCCTCCTCCCCCATTCCAAGGTATTGAATACAATGGGCTCGCCTGGATCACTTCTAAGATGTATTCGGGTGCCCACCCGAAGGCCCCAAAGTGGGTCAGTGTAGTATTCTGTGTGGCGACCCTTCCACCCAGAAAGCCGTGACATTGGACAGCTCTTGTCCCTGGGCTCCAGAAGGTCGTAGCATGCAACATGCTCTTCCGCAGGCTTGCTGACATTTGACGCCTGTCCTCCAAAGAGACCAAAAGGCTGTCATGTCTGTCACACTTCGCTGCGAGAACCCAGCGCAGAAGTGGCCCTCTCCTGACATGCTGCGCGCCGCTGGGGGGAGAGCCTTGGAGGTTCGTAAGGGGCGGGATCCGCGTGATGGAACGGGGGGCCATGGCTTGAGCTCCCTATGGGTGCACGATCCGCGTAAGGGGTGTGCTGTTTTGAGGTGGGGACGGTCTGCGATTTCCCCCGTTGGTGCCATAGGGGGGGCCTTCCTTTGGGGCACGGTCCGCACGCGGAGTGTGCCGAGTTGAGGCAGGGATGATGTGCGAGTTTTGCCCGCGGGGGCCATGATCTGATACCCCTACGTGGCAGGACGCGGCTTACCGTGCCCACGAGACGCGGGAATGGCTTCCGCAACACGAGCTGCGGGGCCCACCGGGGCCAATCGCTGGAGCTGTGCCGTGGGGCGTTGTGGTTCCGCCACTCGGAGTGGCCGTCTCCCCCTGGACGCGTCAGTCCAGCCAGGACAGTTGCAGGAAGTCATGTTGCGCGAGACCGCGGCGTCGTAGACGCGGGGTCAGCCGATAGAGACGCTCCCAACCAGAGGCTGGGACGAGACCGTGCGGGACCTGCTTGAAGGCCTGCGCATCGCGAGCCAGTGCCGCGCACGCCGTAGAGGACTTGCCGAGCCCGGTCTGCGACCCCAGGCGATCCGATCTGATGGGCCGATTTTCCACCACCACCACTACCATGGTTAGGAGGGGGGCGAGGAGCAGAAGGAGGAGGGGGAGGAGGAGGGGGAGGAGGAGGGGGAGGAGCGGGAGGACCTCGCCATCCTCGCCTCTCCCCCGTGCCACCTGGTGGTGGAAAACAGGCCCATCACGATTATGATCCGATTCCGCGCCGATGCGGGCGCGATCCGATCCGCTCGCCATCCGATCCGATGTTTCGGGTTCCTCCACCGATGCCACATGTGGAGCTCCCTGATGGCGCACGATGTGCGTGAGGGGTGCGCCGACATGAGCGCGGAGGCGCCACGTGAGCTCCTCCGCTGGAGCTCCATATGGGGCACAGTCCTGACGTTAGGTCGGGCATGTCCTCTTACAGGCGGATTTTGGACGAAACTCAAAAATGCCCCCCACATATGCAAAAATAGTCAAAAAGTGGAAAAACATCGTCCCCACATTATTTTCATTATTTTTTGACTATTTTAGAATATTCCTCCTGTAGAGGGACAGGCCCGGCTTAGTCCTGACGAGTGGTGCGCCAAACTCGGCGCGGTGGTGCCATGAGAGTTCCTCGGAGGGCCACGAGTGTGGCTCCCTGTTGGCACTGTCCGCGTGGGGCGGTCGCCAAAGTGGGAGCGGGGGCACCATGCAAGTTCCTCCGCTGGGGCCGCAGGTAGAGTTCCTTTTGGGGACACGATCCTCGTGAAGGGTGTGCCAAAATCGGCGCAGGGACGCCATGCGAGCTCCTCCGCTGGGGCCACGGTGAAGCTCCCTTGATAGGGGCACGATCCAGGCGAGGGTTGTGCCGAAATGTGCGCGGGACGGCATGGGACGCCATGCGAGCTCTTCTACTGAGGCCATGGGTCGGGCTCTTCACGTGGCACGTCCCACGTGAGGGGTGCACCGGGGGGAGCGCAGCACAGCCAAGGAGGCCCACCGGAGGCGCCCCCTTACAAAAGGGGCATAGCGAGGGTATTGATATGCCCAATGACGGCATGGGAGGTCTGGGAGGTTCCATAAGTGTCCCGAGGTCCTCCCACGTGAGGGGTGCACCGAAGGGAGCGCAGCACAGCCAACGAGGCCCACCAGAGGCGCCCCCTTACAAAAGGGGCACAGCGAGGGTATTGATATGCCCAATGACGGCCTGGGAGGTCTGGGAGGTTCCATCAGTGTCTCGAGGCCCTCCAGCTGCAGCGCAGCCGGCAGCAGCCGAGCCAGCAACGGCAGAGCCAGCAGCAGCCAGGAGCGCGCAGGAGCAGCAAGAGCGCCAGCATTAGTCGGCAGCAGTCGGAGTCAACAAGCGGTTGCAACTTACAGGAACCAGGACAAATGATAAGCAGCAGCTGGCAGCCTCGACAGCAAGCGGCAGTAGCAGCAAGCAGCCGCACTCAAGCTGGAGCAGTAACCAGTAGCAGCGATCAACTGAGGCAGCCACGAGCAACTCGCATCATAATGTCAGCATGACGCGACAGAAGTAGCAGCCGCGAACAGGCATCAGCCATCAGCAGAACTCACCAGCAGCACGCGGTAGCGAGTGGCAGCGATCGGTTGTAATCGGCAGCGAACGGCAAGGGTCCGAAACAAAGTATGGGCATCGCCGATGTGCTGGTGCCAGGGCAGCCTTCCATATGATATGTTTTGCCATGCTGCGATGCCTCCGCCGGGCCGGGCCGCAAACGAGCTTGTCCGTTCAGATGCTTTGCTGCACCATGCAGCGCTATGCCTGCTGGGCTGCGGCCGATCTGGCCCACTCAGATGTCGCGTTGTGCAGTGTACGCTGCAAATCTCAGCTTGGCATGCGAGCATGCTTACGTGATGCGCACATCCACGTCAACACTCTTGTCTACTGACGTGCATGCCTTTCGAGTTCCAGACCCTTCGCGTAATCCTTTAGTCCGAGCCAGTGGTCACTGACTTCCAGCACGCTCTCAGTGTCGCCGAACCAGAATTCCCCGCCATTTTGGCGTTGCACTCCGCCTGGCGGCTTCTCCCCCCGGTCGACGGCGCCATCCTCTGAGCGGCAGCGAGGCCCGCATCCTGCTTGTTCCTCCCTCCGCTGTCCTCGCGTTGCCTCCCCTCCCCCCTCTTGTTACGCAATTCGTTCGTAGCCTGCTAGCTACGACTCTTGGACGGCGTCCGGCGTCTCCCGGTGCGCTTGCGATCAAAAAAAAACACTAGCCCATGCAGAAACGATGCCCAGTTGAGTTGCCCTGATAAGGGATGTGGAGTACAATGCCGTGGATTAAGGGTTGGGTGGCGTCGTACCCCACGAGGGCGAGGATGGAGGGGGAATTGGAGGAGGAGCAAGAGCAGGAGGTGGAGGAGGAGGAGGAGGAGGGAGGGGGGGAGGGGGCGGAGGGACGAGGAATGAGGATGAAAAGGCGGATGATGATGATGGTGGTGATGATGATGATGATGACGATGATGATGAGAACGAGGATGAAGATGAGGATGATGATGATGGTGGGGATGAGGGTGAGGACGGGGATGCTGATAAGGATGAGGATGAGGACGAGGACGAGGATGAGGATGCGGATGCGGATGCGGATTAAGATGCTGATGGTGATGATTCTGATGATGTTGATGCTGCGGATGATGATGACGCTTCTGATGATGATGATGAGGAGGAGGAGGGGGAGGAGGAGGTGGTTGGTGATGATGACGATGCTGATGATGATGGTGATGCTGCTGATGATGATGGTCGTTCTCTGAACTTCCATCCTGAAGCGGAATGAGAGTCGCCAGATACGTTCGCCGTTTTCAGTGTTGAGAGTTCGCAGCAGTGCATTCACAATGGTACACGCTTCTGCTCTGCAGCCTTTCTCTCGAGCTGCGGCCAGAGGGAGCAAGCCTCGCCAAATTAGGCTTCCTCCTGGCTTTGATTGTTTTGGGCCCGACCGCTCACCAGCGCCTCGCCGGCGGCCCGGGGCCGCCCCCACCGCTTCCGCCGGCTGCGGAGGCCGACTCGGGGCCGGAGGCGCCCTCTGCGGAGGCCTGCGCCGCTTGTCTCCCGCCCGCTCCGCAGTGTGCGGGGCGAGCCGTGGAGCAGCGCGCGCTCGTTGGAGGGGTGTGCCGCCCTGCTCCTGCTCCTGCAGTGCTCGGCCCGCGCCTCGCTGCCCGAGCAGTCGTTGCTCCAGCACCTGCTCCTCTCGTTCGTGGGCCCGCTGCTCGTGGAGGAGTTCCGCTGGCTGGCGTCCGTTTGCGCGCGCTGCGGTCGCCGCGAGGCCCAGCGGCCTAGCGCACCCGCGCCCGCACCGGAGAGCACGCGGCTTGTGTCGACCTCGCCGCCAGCCGGTCGGCCGCCGTTGCAGCACCAGCCACGCGGGGGTGGAGTATATAGATGATTGAGGGCGATGAGGTATTCATCGAGTATGTAGTACAGCCGCCGCTTCTTCATGGTCGTACTGTGGTGGCTGTGTCAGCGGTTCGGCCCATTGATTGCGTGGTCATCACGCCGGACGACGACCTTTGCATTGAAGAACTGGGGCCAGGCAGCACGGACATTCGAGCCTGGTACTGCCGCGTCAACGGAGGAGGCCTTCCGCCCGCTGCAGGAGGCATCCCGGTGTACGACTTCGCGGCCCCGCTCACGTTTGCCGACTTCGCTGCGCTGCGCCCTGCCGCCGTTCGGATGGTGGCCGAGCTCGTCGCCGCAGGGGTGCAGGCCGTCGTGCCCGCCGCCGCCGCTGCTGGCCCTGGCCCCGCGGCGGTTCCGCCCGCGGCAGCCCTGGCTCCCGCGCCGCCCTTGCCGGCTGCTGCTGGTGGCGCCGTGGGCCTCGCCGCGGTTCTGGCTGGGGCTGGTGGACCAGCTGGTGTCGCTCCTGCCGCTGACCCCGCCGCGGCCGCCCCAGCTGCCGCCGCCGGGGCTCCTTCCGTGGCGGGTGCCTTCGCTCCTGGGGCCGCTGCCGCCGCCGGCGCCGCTGCTGGGCATGGAGGCCTACACGCTGTGCTGGTCGCTGGCCCAGGGCCTGCGCGGGTGGCCGCTGGGGACGATTTCCGTACGCTGCCTGTCAGTCACGACTTGGAGGGGAAGCGCCACACGGAGTTCCGCGATGCGGTCAGGGAGATGCCCCAGCAGGCCTGGCCTGACTGGATTGTACCCGGACCGTGCACAGTCCTCTAGTGCGCGAACTTCATGCTGGAGAACGGCGGTTCCGCGGTGGGGCACCACATCGCCTTCCGCTCCGCGTGCCGCCTGGGCCTCGGCGAACCTGCGATGATGCTTCACTCGGAGCAGTCGAAGATTTTCCAGACGGCGATGTGCTACGACCAGGCCGATGCTAGCAACTTCGCCTCCATGGAACTCATTTGCCTTAGATTCAGCTGTGCGAGGAGAAGCTCAACGACCGCCTGCTTGGCACCACGGGCTCGGGGCACCAGGAGCACGACGAAAGCTGGTACTTCACGGGCTTGCAGAACACTCGTGGTACCATGGTGCGCCCCGCCCTCTCGAAGTGGGTAAGGGTCGCCGAGCAGGTGTCCGCCGAGAACGCCGTGTTCAAAGAGCGCCACAAGGCGCGGGCGGGGCGGGCGCTCGCCAAGCCGCCGCCGCCGACCCGCCGCCGTGGCGAGCAGGGCGGCGGGCAAGGTTGACCACCTTGCCGTCTCTTTTTGTCAGCCGGCATGGCGAGTGCCAGCCGCAATCGAAAACATATTTTCTTGGAGCTTTTTGCTGGACCCGAGGGGCTCAGCCGAGGGGTGAAAAATCTGGGCTACGGAGTGATCGCTGCTGATTTCGTTTCTCGACCCTGGTTCGATCTCGATCGGCTTGTCATTCGTCGATCCCTTTTTGGCTGGGTTTCTTCGGGGGTTGTATTTGCCGTGTGGTTAGGCACGCCCTGTAACAGTTGATCACAGGCCAGGCACGGCCCCCCCAGGCAGCAGCTGGTGCAGGATCCGAGCGCCCGACGCGCTCTGGGGCCTTCCGAACCTGGAAGGCCGTTCTGCATCCGCCGTTGCCCGAGGGAACAGCCTGCCTTTCTTGAGAACCCTGCCTCCTCCTTCCTCTGGTCTCTGCCCCCGCTTCAGAGACTCTCCTCTCTTCCCTCGTCGCAAACCCTCGTGTTTGACTTTTGTGGATTGGGGGCCAGGTGGAGAAAGCGGACCAAGGTCCAAGTCTGGGGTAGCGGTTTCAAGATCTCGCGACCGAAGTTGTGTAATGCCCGTGGGGGCCTGTGTGTACATTCGGGCACACATCATGTTGTTCTCACAGGCCGCGATCCAGCTTCAGGCAGGCTCTGGACTCAACTCGCCCAGAGCCACCCTCGCCGTATGGCCTCGACTTTCGCTGCCGCTATTATGAAAAGCGTCCAAGGCCTCCACCTGGCCCGCCTTCAGCAGCTGATATCGCTATCATAAGTTTGGACGGCCATGTTGGCCAGAAACCATCCTGGGACTTGGGTCCCTTCCTTCCATCCGCTCCTGGTCGGTGGTGGTGTCCTCCTTCCTGCCTCCCTTCCTCCTCCGCTGCCAGCGTCTCTTGGGCACGAGCTGGTCCGTCGTCGGTCAAATGCCTCGCCTGCGAACGCAAAATCGATCTTTGGCGCGGGTGGCGCGTAGGATGGTCGTTCCCTGAGCTTTCACCCTGAAGCAGAATGAGAGCCGCCAGATACGTTCGCCTTTTTCAGTGTTGAGAGTTCGCAACAGTGCATTCACAATGGTGTACGCTTCTGCTCTGCAGCCTTTTCTCTCGCCCGCCCTCCCTTCCCTTCCTTCCCTCCGCTCCTGGTCGGTGGTGGTGTCCTCCTTCCTGCTTCCCTTCGTCCTCCGCTGCCGGCGTCTCTTGGGCACGAGCCGGTCCGTCGTCGGTACAGTTGCCTGGCCTGCGAACGCAAAATCGATCTCTGGCTTGGGTGGCGCATAGGATGATGATCCTGATGAGGAGGAGGAGGCGGAGGAGGAGTAGTAGGAGGAGGAGGAGGAGGGGGAGAAGGGGGAGGAGGAGGAGGAGGAGGAGGAGGAGGAGGAGGAGGAGGAGGAGGAGGAGGAGGACGGCGAGCACACAGGCCATAGGCCTCTTGGCTGGCTGCCGGAGTCTCTTTGGATTTCCTTCGAGAGTTTCTTGGAGTCCTCTTGGGACGTCTTGGGGGCCTCTTGACAGTCCCGGAGGCCTCGTGGGGCGGTTTGGGCGCCTCTGGCGGGGCCTCTCGGAAGAGGGGGTCTCTTGGGGGCCTCTTGAGGGCATATTGGGGTCATCGTAGGGGCCTCTTGGGGCCTCCTGCGCACCTATTTGGGCCGTCTTGGGGTACCCTTGGGAGCCTCGGGGACAATTTTCAAACCATTTTGGGAGAGATCAATCACAGGAGGGGGGTTCCTTACTTCGGGCGCCCCATTTGCCTCCAGGAGGCCACACTGTGGCCCCAAACCTTGATAGCAAAACAAATGAGTTTGGCCTTCTCGCCGAAGCGTGCCTCTGGGGGACCTCTTGGGGCGTCTTAGGGGGTCTATTGGGGACCCTCTTGGGGGCATCTTGGGGTCATCGTGGGGGCCTCTTGAGGCCTCTTGGGGCCTCTTGGCCACCTCTTGGGGCCGTCTTGGAGCACCCTGGGGAGCCTCGGGGCCATCTTGGGGCCATCTTGGATGAGGTCGACCCAAGGAGGGGGGCTCCTTAATCGGGGTTCTCGCCCATGAGGCCGAAATGTGGCCAAAACCTGAGTTCAGTCAATGATTTTGGCCTTCTCGCCGAGGCCTCTTGGCGCGTCTTGGGTGCCTCTGGGGGCCTCTCGGGGCGTCTGGAGGGTCCCTTGGGAGCCTCTGGGGCCGGCCTCTTGGGGACCTGTTGGGGCTTCTTAGGACCTCTTGGGGCCTCCTGGGCACCTCTTGGGGCCCTCTTGGAGCACCCTGGGGAGTCTTGGGGACCATCTTTGGGCCATCTTGGAGGAGATCGGTCAAATGAGGGGAGCTCCCCCAACATGTGGCCAAAGCCTGCGTCAAAACAATGATTTTGGCTTCCTCGCCGAGGCCATCTTGGACGCTCCAACCCCTCGCGAAACGCCCTGTCCAGACCCAGGGAGAGGGAGTAGGGGGAGGGGTCAAGACACCCTCCCCGCCCGCAAGCTGTCTCGCTCACTCCCACCCGCCCTCTCAGCACATAAGTAGCGCCCGGGACTCACCATGTTCAGCCGTCGTTTTTGGATGGACAGCTAGTGGGAACCAAAACAGATCCCATGTGCGCAACGCTGGGGCGAGGTGCGCCACGCGTGCCAGGCGCGCCACACGCGTCAGGTGTGCCAGGCACTCCTGTGGCCCAAGCGTGCCAGGCACGCCGGGTTCACCAGATGCGCCACGTGATCCACGTGCGCCATGTGTGCCGCATGCTCCAGCCGCGCCAGGTGCGGCACGCCGTCCCAACCAAAAGCCAATGCATAGTGATCGCGGGGTGCCCACGCATGATCCAGATTTTGCCTCGAAGTGAATTCTGTATTGTTCATTGACGGGTGCTGGCCCACAAGCATGACCCAAGATTTTGCCCCAAAGTGAATTTCAGATTGTTTTTTGACAGGGATGGTGGGGGGATCCTCATTGGTCCTGGTTGGTTGCCCGTTGCCTGGGTGGAATGGGTGTTCATTGATAGGGAACCATGAGAAACCCCTTCCCCGAGGGGGAATGAGGGGGCTTGGAAGAGGAAATTCCCTAAACCACTCACGCCCGAAAGGGCTGGTGGGACTTCCATGTCCAGTTAGGGATCACCTTTTCGTCCTTGCAGCTGACTCTTTGTATAGTCCCTCGCGTAGCTGGGCCTTTTGGCTGTCCACTCGACATTGCCAGCAACTCTGCACATGGAGCGAGCTCAGGATGTACAGGGATTAGCTGGAGTCTCCGACGATTCGGTTCAATTGTTGGAGAAATTTTGAGTTGTGCGCCGGGTCCAACGTTCGCGTAAGAAAGAGAAGCGTCGTGCTAGCAGCAGGCGGCACTTGAGGGTTGGGTTCCTCCTCATCTTCCTGATGGCCCTCAGCCTCGCGTTGAGGCCATACCACATCCAGCAGGTGCAGCCGGTCTACGCGCAGACCCTTGGGGAAGTCCTGTTGCAGAGTCCGCCCCAGCATTTGCTTTACGTCTGGGCGCTGATTCACCCTCGCTGTCTGGACGTACACTGTCAGATCGGCGCGCCGCTGGCACAGCTTCGTCCTTAATGTCGGGCACGCAGCGAGCTGAATCAGCAGATGACGCGAGAGCTCACGCTCTGAGGAAACTTCTTGCAGCGTCATCTGTTCCAGCCCCAGCTACTGCACACACTCTCGCGTTGATCCGAAGGGCGCTTCGGCAGGGGAGCGGTCCTTCGGTCGCGGTGAAGGTGCCGGCGGTTCGAGTGTCAGGCAGCCTCGAACTAGCCTGTTTCCTTCTCTGGTTGCGCCGGTGGTTTCATTCTACCGCTTTCACATGTGCTCCGATATCCCAGTCGGGTGGCTGCAGACTCCGAGCAGTTCTGCAATCATGCTCCAAGTTTCTGAGGCAGAACCAACTTCTGAGGGATGTCCTTTCTTTCTCTTCGGCCTCTCGTTCCGCGCCGGAGCCCATCTTAGGCCGCGAGTGCTGCACCAGGCCTCAAACAGCCTAACTCGTTTTGCCCGGTAGAGCACAGGTAGCCCCTGTTCAGTTTCCTTTGATGCTTTCGTAGACGAGCGAGCGAGCTGATCACCTGGCCGTCTGTGGTGCCTCTGGAATCTCTGGGCGAGCTCTTACGTGACCTGGCTAGTGTATATCGCTGGGCGAGCTCTTCGAGCTAATATGTGGTCATACGAGGTCAGGCAGCACGTGATCATTTTCAACATATGCTTTCTTAGACGGTAGTCCACGGGTCACGCCCAGTCAGCTACAACGCTGGGATGAGCGCGTGCGAGAAATGCAGGCAGTGGCAGCATGCTTTGTCGCTGCTAGTCGCAATGTCTGAAGACAGATTGGAGCCCGGCGTCATCAGCTACAGCGCCGTGATCAGCGCGTGCGAGAAAGGTGGGTTCTGGCAACAGGCTCTCTGGGTTCTGAATGGGATGCGGGACAAGTTGTTGGAGCCCAACGTCATCAGCTTTAACGCTGTGATCAGCGCGTGCGAGAAAATTGGATTCTGGCAACAGGCTCTGTGGGTGTTGGGTGAGATGCACGAGGAGAGGTTGGAGCCCAACGTCATCGGCCCTAGCACGCCCCACCGCATGCCACAAAGACGAAGCGTGGCAGCCGGCTGTGCCTCTTTTCCAGCAGATGTCGGAAGAGAAACGTGAGCGCCAGCGTCAATTGTGGAATCTTCGCGCGTTGGGTTCGCGGTCCCGGTCCCCTCAACCGAACCTGGCCGCCTTCGTCCCTCACCCCGTACTCCCCCCCTCGCCCCGTTCGCCCCCCCTCCGCCCCTGACGCTGGAAGTCCGGCGTTTGTGGGATCCCGACGCCCGTCCAGGTCCGTCCACAAGGCTTCTGAACGCCTGCCTCCCGCGGACTGGCCTCAGGGCCCCCTGGGACCCTCCTTTGGCCACCCCAGGACCCCGCGGACCTTCCCGGACCGCTTCTTCCAGCTCCCTCTCATCCCTCCCTCCTTCTCCGCCTCCCTCCCCCCCTCCCTCCTCCCTCTCCGCCTCGCTCGTCGCTGCCAGCTCTTCTTCCCCTTTTCCTCCTCCTCCCTCCGCCTCCGTCTCTGTCTCGTCTCCCCCTCCCCCTCCGTCTTGCGCCAGCTGTGTCGGCAATGTGCTGCAAATCCTTCCGGCGGACTGGATGGACCGCACACGGGCCCTAGGCAGTGGAAGAGCTTCCAGACCACCTCGGAAGCTCGTCCTCCGATTCCTGCGGCTGTGCCAGCAGCGGCGCCAAGCGCAGCAAGGCGAACCCGTAGACGATATCAACCGCGCGCACGGGCGTGACTCGCCGGGGCGTCGCCGTCTCGACAGGCTGGCTTCGCACGTCGCGGCCGCCCGCGCTGCGAAACTGGATCGCGCCGGCGTGTTGACCACGAATGCTTGTCCCTGAGTTTGCGCCCGGGTGTGCTGTCACTGCGCGCCCAGTGCCCGCGACAAGGGTTCGGAGCAGCAGCCTCAGGCAGCCACAGACGGGGCCCCAAGTGGGCCCCAGACAGTCTCCAGACGGGCGAAGGGATTTTCCAAAGCGGGATCCCACGCGATTTTCTGGGGTGACGCTCTCGTCTCACCATGCTCCTGGCCCACTATCCTCGTCTCCTTGGGCATCCGCTGGCGTGGAAAGTCCGAGTGGCAAGGCGCGCGTTGATGGAGATCTACGGGATCACACGATTTCAGTTACAATGCTGGGGTCAGCGCGTGCGAGAAGCGTGCGAGATGGCAGCAGGCCCTGTCACTGCTCAGCGAGTTTCGCAAGGGGAAGTTGGATCCCGACGTCATCAGCTACAGCGCTGGGATCAGCGCGTGTGAGAAAGGCGAGCAGTGGCAACAGGCTCTGTCGTTGATCCACGATATGCGGGAGGCGAAGTTGGACCCCAACGACATCTCTATCAGACTTGCGGGCCGAGAGCGCACGCGAAGGGCATCGAGTCTTTACAACGCAGTCTTCTCGCATACCCCCGCCGCTCCACCCCCGCCCGCTCTACCCCCCTCCTTCTGTCCCACCCGCGGATCAAATCCACGCTTTCCTTGTATTACCTTGTGGAAAGAGGCGGTGCGCCCGCGAAAACAGGGAGCCCCGAAGCTCGCCGCGGGAGGCTCATGCCCTTCTCTCCGGGCACCCGGCCTGGCCCGTCTGCTCGCCTCCTCTTCCTGGTCCTCGTCCGCTTCCTCTCCCTTTTCCTCCTCCCTCGCCCTCTCCTCCCATGCTCCCTGCCTGCTGTCTTCCTTCTGTCCCTTCCCGCCTGCCCGCCCGCCTGCCTTGCCCCGCCCTGCGACAGTTCCCCCGATCCCTCCCAAAGGGGCTGTGTTAGACCATCTGGGGGCCATCTTGGCGGGTCTTGGAATCTTGTTGGAGCTCCCTCGGGGCGGTCTTTGGCCGTCTTGAGGGCTCTTGGCCAGTCTTGGGGCCCTCTTGGGGCCGTCTTACGAGTCTCTTGGGCCTGCTCAATTTGCTTACCATGCTATTGCCAAGGGACTAGCTAGAGACCTTTTTGGGTGTCTCCTGGGGACATCTTGGTGCTTTTGGCTGGTCGTTGGGCCGTCGTCGTTGGCTGGTCTTGGTCCATCTTGGAGCCGTCTTGGAGCTGCGTGTTGCTGTCTTGCAGCCGTCGAGAGGCCGAACATAGCGCCCGAGAGCAAACCTTTATGGCGATATTTGGGACGCGAAGTTCGAGATCGATAGCATCAGCTATAACGCTTGCATCAGCGCGTGTGAAAAAGGCAGGCAGTGGCGGCAGGTGCTCTCCCTAATCGACGAGATGCGGGAGGGGATGCTGCAGCCCAACATTATCAATTACGACGCTGGGGTCCGTGCGTGCGAGGCAGGCATGGAGTGGCGGCAGACAATCGCGCTGCTGAGCGAAACGTGAGAGGCGAAGGTGGAGCCCAATGCCATCAGCTACTTGGTCTCTTGCACGAGAGAGTCAGGCAGTGGCAGCAACCTCTAGTGTGAATCAGCTTCTATGTGGGGATCGGAGTTAGACTCTAATGACAGCATCTCGAACGTTGGGGCCAGCGCATGGTCAGATTCCCACAGGCTCCACCGCTACACGGATATCTGATGTTACGCAGTCGACGCCCGACATCAACAGCTCCTGATCTGAGATCAAAGCAGCAGAGACAGGCAGGCGTTGGCAGCAGACCGGTGTCACTGATCAGCGGGTAGGTGGGGCATAGCACTATCTTGTACAACGATGTAGTCAGCCCGCGAGACAAAGGAAGCCAGTGGCAGCTGCCCGTGCCATTGCTGAGCGCGATGCGGCAGGTGAAGTCCCAACTCAACTGAACCAGTTCCTCTAGCTTAACCACCGCTCTGCTGCGCACAAGTGGTACCCACACGTGAAAGCTTGTGCCGTACATGAAGAGCAACGTGAGCGGCGATTGCGATCAGGAAGAAAGCAGGGCAGGTTGAGGAATAAAGAATGGAGGGAGCTGGGAGGCGACCAGGAGAAGTGGGAGTGGGTCCAGGGAGGGGATACGGGCGGGGAAGGGCATGTTCGTTTGGCCTCTCAACGGAAAGATCGGGTGCAAAATCAAGGCTGGAGATCTCGGCCTCTTCTTTGTGATGGTCTTTGGGCCCGGAACCTGGCGAAAACGTCCGTTGCGCTTTTTCTCCGACCAGATCTGAGGGCTTGTATATCAGTATAAAGCCGTCGCTCCCCTCGGTGACTGCGTGGCGAAGAACTTCACGGAGCACTGCTGTTTCTGCAAGCCGAACGGCGTCCGCTCATCTCAGCTGGCCGTGTGGGTGCCAGAGGACGGCCTCGTTTATTTAACTTGAATGTTGTCTTTTTATGGAATTGCCGGCTCAGCCTTCCAAGCCGAGAGTCGTGAGGAAAAAACGCGAGTTGCGTGTTTGCCTTGTTTCGGACCCCAGCTTTCACGAGCCGATATTGCTGAAACATGGCCACACGTATTGGGTCCAGAGTTCTGTTTGTATCCGTTTCCCCGGCATATCGCTGTTATTTCTTCACGACGTCGGATGCCTTGGCGCAGCTGACATTTCGTGCAAGGGAAGAGCGAGGGGCCATGATCGGGTGAGAAAGAGGACGAGGAGGACAGAAGGATGCACCATTTATTTTGCAACAACCGGTGATCTCTCCCGTCTCGAAACCCCTCGCGTAAGTCAGCGCAAGACTAATTCTTGACGCTTCGCGTATCCCCACAAGCGCGTGCCCTCGGGGCTCGCCCGCGGCGGCCGTGGTGGCCACGTCAGAAGGACCCTCCCTGGCAGGCAGCGCTGAAGTCTCCACCCCACGGGCCAGCCCTCAGCAAATGTCGGCGGTTTTGCATCCCGTCGGACCTCGTCGCGGCAGGACGGCACAGTGGCGCTTGGGCTGTCGCTGGCTTCCACCGGCACTGGGAGTTGTGCTCCGGAGGGCCTGGCTCTGAGTGGCGCAGCCACTGTACAGCCTGTGGTTTCCCCCGCGCATCGTCTCGTCCACCCTCGGGCCTATCCGCCTCAGGCGCCAGACTCGATGCGGTTTGGTTGCCGCTGAGCCCCCGGCTGGGCGGAGGATTCTGAGGACTGAGCGCTGAGTGGTTCGGCCTTCCGCGCTCGCGTTGCCACGGATTTTCCACCGCGCTCTGCCCGGCTTCCCTGGTCAAAGTTACCCAACCAGCTGGGCCGGTGGCCTGGAGTTTGGCGCCGTACCGGCGACTCACTCCGCTGCATTCGCACACTCTGCCGCTTGTCCACTTCGGTTCACATTGCGGCGCCTATGTGCGTTTGCTTGTGAATTTAGTTCATTTTGTTCTGTGCATGTGCAACTGCGCACTTGCTGTGCAGGTGCGAACTGGCTTGCCAACGTGGCGGCTGTGTTCGCACATTCGCATCGTGCCGCATGCCCCGGACTTTGCTTCTCGCCGCCTGACCGTTGTCGCGCGGCCGCGACCGAAAAAGTATCCCCACAAGCGCCGCGCCCCGGACTTACGACTCGCCGCTTGCGCTTTCGCCTGCGGCTGCGACCAAAAAGTATCCCAACAAGCTGCCACGGACTCGCGCACGCCGTGCCGCGGGCACCTGGCCAGAGGTAGTCTCAGCCTTCAGCTGCTTGCTGCGCCGCCCCTCCTCCGTCCTTGGCGCCCGGTGGTATCCGTGCTGGCTTCTTTGAGCCTGGTGAGGCACCCTGGCGCCCCAGTGACTCGCACGTCGACCAGCTCCGGCTAGAATGCTTGCGTGTTCTTGGCCTCTGGTCCTCAGACACCGCCACTGCCTGGCCGTGTTTGCAGCTGCCGCTTGCAATGGTGGGACGCGCCCCTACGCGGATTTCTCAGGAATGGTTTCGCCTTCTTGCTCAACCATCTGAGGTTGCCACCGTTGGCATGCGACAGTGGTACGCTGGACTGCTTGCACAACCCCGTGCTTTGCCACGCTCGGTGGCACGACTACCTCTGGCACCTGGCGCGACAGGGTACAATTCGTTCGTCTTCCCGTTGTTCTCGCCTCTGGGATGGCTGCACTTCGGCGCCGCCTGGTACACGTGGCAGTTCCTGCAGCCTGCCTTCAGCCCCCGGCGCCGCTCATCGTCCCTCGGCGGCAGCTTTGGCAGCCGTGAGTGCGCTCTTTGGATAATTAGGTTTCGCCCGTAGCTTGGGACGACCCTTGACGCCGCCTTCGCATCCGCTTGCGGCCGCGACCAAATAAAGTCCCCACCAGCCCATGCAGAAACAGTTTGCAGGTTCTCGGGGGTCTCTTGGGGTCATATTGGGGCTCTCTGGAGGTCCTCTTGGGGCCCTCTTGGGGCCCTCTTTGGCCTCCTCTTTTGGGGCCATCTTGGGGCCCTGTTTTGGCCCTTCGGGCGGGTCTGAGAGGTCTCTTGGGGCCGTCTTGGCCCCCATAGTTCAGAAGGGGGGCTCTCGGAGGCTCAAAAAGGAGCCTTCTTGGGGCGATTTCGGGGTGCTCTTGGGCGCTATTGGGGTCCTCTTGGGGCCCTCTTGGGCCCCTCATGGGGCTCTTTGGGCCGTGCCAGGGACATTTCGAGGCCTCGGAAGCCCGTCATATGCGAAGAGGCCAGAGCCCCAAAATCATTGAGTTTCCCTCAGGTTCTGGAACCATTTGGGCCTGTCGGGGAGGTCCTTAGAGGGCCCAGAAAGCACTTGAAACTATCTTGTGGCCGTTTCGGGCCGTCTTCGATGTATGTGGGAGGCTCTCTTGAACCATCTTCAGAGCCATCTTGGAGGCAGTACTTGGTTTTCTGAGGCCCTCCTGGAGCCATCTTAGGCCATCTTGGGCGCTCTAGTGCCTGGCGCCCCCCCTCCAGGCCCAGGGGACAAGGTAGGGGGAACAGTGACAAACCCCTCCTTTACCTGAGCAGGGGAAGGAGGGGCTGTGGAAAGAAGACAAAGTTCCTTAAACCACCTCAGCCTACAGGACTACAGGACTAGTGGGATCCCCTCTGTAAGTCAGCGCAAAAACTGCTTTTACCTAGTGGCGAAACCCTGTTGGAAAGGTCACGGTCTCATGAGCCGACTGCGTGAACATCCGATGTGCGTGGAAATACACATCAAGGGTCGTACTCACACTCGGCCGCATCATTCTGACAGGGAATTACGCTCCGCCAGTAAAGCTGGTAGAAGCTGTAAGAACACCGCGGGCGGCGCTGGAGCTGGCGCGCGATTGTGAAATCTTTGGATATGTTGGAAAGGGCCCGCCCTCCATCCGTGTAAACACAGGAAGCGTAAAACACGTAATGCAAGTGCGTGCTGCGCCCAGGCGAGGGCCGCATTTTGAAAACAGTCCACCCCCAATCCGCTGAATCCTTTCAAATAGTACGTCCGGCGTCCAAGGCGACAGCTGCATCGTGTAATGATACGACGTTTCGAGGCAATGTGCGCGGCGCTGGGGCGAGATTCACATGTCGGTGCGCGGCGCTCACAGCCGAGAGCTATCTTTTGAAACCGGCCCGCACTATATCCGTGTAGCTCGCGCCCGTCTGGCCATTGAGACCTTCCGTCTTCAGGGCCCGAATCAACCGTGACAAGTGTTTCTGCTCCTGTTGTGCAGTACAGTTCGGTGAATGATTTGGTAGTGAAAAATCTGACCAGGTGGGGCATGGGTTAGTGCTGGTGCGGGCGTGTTTCGCTCTACCTGCCGCCTGAATCCCTTGTACAAATTGGGCGCTGGAGCCCATTTGCCTTGAAGGCATGAGGCGTTGGAACCATTATCCGATGTAAATGCTGGACACTGGAACCGACGCCGCGACGTTTCGAGGCAATGTGCGCGGCGCTGGGGCGAGATTCACATGTCGGTGCGCGGCGCTCACAGCCGAGAGCTATCTTTTGAAACCGGCCCGCACTATATCCGTGTAGCTCGCGCCCGTCTGGCCATTGAGACCTTCCGTCTTCAGGGCCCGAATCAACCGTGACAAGTGTTTCTGCTCCTGTTGTGCAGTACAGTTCGGTGAATGATTTGGTAGTGAAAAATCTGACCAGGTGGGGCATGGGTTAGTGCTGGTGCGGGCGTGTTTCGCTCTACCTGCCGCCTGAATCCCTTGTACAAATTGGGCGCTGGAGCCCATTTGCCTTGAAGGCATGAGGCGTTGGAACCATTATCCGATGTAAATGCTGGACACTGGAACCGACGCCGTGGGGCGCTGGAACCACCGGCCCTCGTAAAAAGTGTGCGCTGGAACCCAGTTGTCTTGAATGCATGGGGCGTTGGGACCATTATGCCCCGTAAGTATTTGGCGCTGGAACCGACGCCGTGGGGCGCTGGAACCACCGCCCCTCGTAGAAAGTGGGCGCTGGAACCCATATGTCTTGAAGGCATGAGGTGCTGGAGCCACTATCTACCTCTCGTACATGCAGTCGGCGGAAACCATGGAAATGGAATTGCACAGTTTTCGTAAGGCGAGCGCCGCGCCACGATGGTGCCCAGACAGCGACTCTGCACGAGAGCAGCGGCGAATTACCATCACAATGGGCGTGCTTGGCGTGTGCGGCCACGCGCACGGCACGCACGCGGTACGGCGCACGGGCACGCCACGGCACTGCGCATGTGCCGCAGTCTGGAAACGAAGCGCGGCAGCGCGCGGCGCACGGGCACGAGCACGGCACGGGTGCCGCATGCCGAGGACCAAGCACAGTGCGGCACGACACGAGCCTCACGTGCCGAAGACCAAGCGCGGCACGGCACGAAACGGCGGCACGGCGGCCGACGGCGACCGCTCGTGACGACAGTCACGAGGAAACGGAAGAAGTTCCGCTGCGGGACAGAGGCTTCGTCTGAGATGCGAGGGACCGAAATCACGCGAAACCGAAGTCGGGAATAGCCCAGGATAGTTGTTTCGAATGTGAAAAGCCAATGGGATCATTGAGGGATCTGGGATGCGTTGGGAAATTTGTTTTGTACGTTCGGAATCTAAGTTATAGTATCATCTGGGATAATTCGGTCCGAGATCTTAACTAAGGTATTATTATTGTTATTAGTGCTCGTACGTTTTTATCACTATTACCCATATTATGAAGGACGAAGACCAAATGGTCGAATTACCCCGCTGCTGGCAGAGGCCCGAAACACATTCTTCTTGAGGAAGTGGGGAAGGGGGGCTGATGCACTTTTGGCAACCCTGCGGACTTTTTTAATTTCAGACGAACTTTTGTCCCGCTGGTTTAGGCCATCAGGGCCAGAAGAGGGAAGACGCAACTATGAAGGCATCATGAGGTACCGTCCACAGATGACCGCCCATGGGGCACAGAGAAAAACGAGAGAACAGAGATACCGCAAGCTCTCAACAAATACGCATGCAATCATGCAGGATTTGGGACGCCGAGCAAAGAGAAGACCCGACACGAGAGCGGAATCAATTTCCAAACATTCCTTCTCGGGTTGCATTGGGCGCTGGAACCGACGTCGTGGGGCGCTGGAACCACCGGCCCTCATAAAAAGTGTGCGCTGGAACCCATTTGGCTTGAAGGCACGAGGCGGTGGAAGCACTATCCCTTGTAAGTATTGGGCGCTGGAACCTCATCCCGACCAGGGTAATAAGATAATATACAAAAAAGGTGGGGAGGGGGTGGGGGAAGGGCCCCGGTTCGGGGGGGTGGGTCCTAGCATGGTGGTCGCGCCTCGTTCCCCGACAAGGCCTGTTCGCACGCGCTGGCGCGCGTGCGATTTCTTAGTCGGTCGGTCCGGTCGTCGGTCGGTCGGTCGGTCGGTCGGTCCGGGCATCGGTCGGTTGGTCGGTCGTCGTTCGTCGTCGTCTCGGTCGGTCGGTCGGTCGGTCTGTCCGTCGTCGTCGTTCGTCGTTCGTCGTTGTCTCGGTCGGTCGGTCGGGTCGGTCGATCGGTCCGTCTGGTCGTCGGTCGTCGGTCGGTCGGTTCGTCGGTCGTCATTTGTCGTCGTCTCGGTCGGTCGATCGGTCGGTCGGTCGGTCGGTTTGGTCGTCGGTTGTCGGTCGGTCGGTCGGTCCGTCGTTCGCCGTCGTCGGTCGTCGTCGTCTCGGTCAGTCCGTCCGTCGGTCGGTTACTCGGTCGAGCGGTCGTCATCGGTCCCGGTCGTCGGTCTTCGGTCGGTCTGTTGGCCCGTCGTCGTCATCGGTCATCGGTCGTGTCGGTCGGACGTCGTGTGTCGTCGTCATTCTCGTCGTCGGTCATCGGTCGGTTGGTCGATCCGTCTTGTCGGTCGGCTGATTGTCGTCCTTCCGTCTGTCGGTCGGTCATCGTCGAGGTCGTCGGTCGTTCGATCCCGACGGCACCGCGTTTGCGCTTCTTCGCAATCGCTGGACCCGATGCCATGGCACTCCCTCGAATCGCGCCTCTTGGGTCAAACATGCTACGGATGCAGCGATGATGAAGACATGACACATGCCCCCCGGAAGACTCCGATACGTGCATACGCGCTCTAAAATTTCATCATCAACTATATTCACTTGACTGTAGGGGGCAGCATTTGTCCGCTGGAGGGGGGAAGCAGCAGACTTCGAGTCACATCAGGCACTTCGTTCGCGTGAATGGAAACACTTTTTTCAGAACCCCAACATGTGAAGAAACATTGGGCGAAACGCGCAGCCTCCACCGACGACATCTTAGTGGTGCAACGAGAGTGGGCTCATGTCATAGAAAGGGTGAGCGGAGGAGACAGCGGATGGCAGAGAGGGTGGTTGGAGCGTCGTGTGGGATCGGGGGTTTGGGGGTGCAGAGCCGATGCCCAGACGCGCAACGCCAGCGGCACTTCTCACATCTTGATCAAGGACCTTGTCTCCCGCTCTACGCAGGCGCGTCCTCTTCCGGTTCATGCCCCTCCCCCATGTTGCCTCTCCTGCTGTTGCTGTTGCTGTTGCTGCCGCGCGTCCTTGCCCTCTTTGCTCCGCCCTCCATGTCCTCCTCGGAAGCTTCTTCGTCCTCCTTTTTCGCCTCCTCCTCTTCCTCTTCGTCCTCCTCATCTTGATCCTCTTCCCACCTCCCCCCTAGCTCCCCCCTTGGTGTCTGTACTGAATGTTCTGCTGACCCTTCTCTGGCCAGTCCTGCTCGGGGCAGACAGCAGCGGGCCTGCTGTGTCGCAAGTGTCCTCAGGGTCATACTTTTTAGCCCCGCAGCTGCTCCGTCGCGCATCGCTGTTGGTGATGAGCTGTTTTGGCTTCCGTCCCGTTATGCTCCTTGCTCATCCAATGCTCTTTTCGCGCTCGCCCTCCTCTTCCTCCCCCTCGGCCTTGCCATGATCCTCGTCGTCATTGGCCTTGTCTTCGTCGTCGTCGTCCCATCCTACTCCTCCTCCTCCTCCTCCTCCTCCTCCTTCTCCTCTTCATCTACATCCTCCTCTTCTTATTCTTTTTGTTAGTACTCATTTTCTACCTCGTTGTCCTCCTCCTTCTCCTTCCAGGGGGCAGGACGACACGAGGCATACAGGATGATGATGGGCTACCGTTCCTCTCTTTTTCCCTCCTCCGTCCGTCCCCCCCTTCTTCATCCTCGCCCCATCATCGTCCTCCCTGCTGATACTGCTGCTGCTTTTCCTCCTTCTTCTCACCCTTTCTCAGGAGGGGGGGAGGGAGGAGGGAGGAAGAGGAGCTCGAGCAGAGTGAAAAGGAGCAGGAGGTGAGAGGTGAAGAGGAAGATGATGATGAGGAGGAGGGGGAAGAGGAGGAGGAGGAAGAGAAGGGAGGAGGATTGTCACGTATCTTCCCGTAGCCATGTTGGCCCAAACCCGTAGCGCTTGCGCGAGGGCAAGAGTATTTCGGCGAAGGGAGTACGCCGTTCATTCGCATGTTGTCGCCTCTGTACTGCGGTCTAGGCTGCACAGTCTTGACACAACAGCGACTACCTCGATGTTTCCCTGCACGGCAGGACCACGACGCCTTCTGTTGATGTGTTTCCCCATTTCTACTTTAGGGGGGAGACGGCAGGCGGCTGGAAACTTTCACTCTGCAGTTGCGCCAAGAATCGTTAGAACTGAAAGTGATACCAACACTGTCACGCCCCATGAGAGAGTGCAGGAATCACCGTTCGCAGAGAAGTTAGGGCATCGTCAGTCCCGTCGGGAAGGTCAGTCCTGGTTTGCGCCTTTCGCGGGAGGAGACAATAGGAAACCACTTCAGCGTCCGCAGAGCTGGACAGCAGTGGAGGTAGCATGCAGTCCATGTCGACCGCTGGACTTGAACAATTCTTCGGGTTGCATGGCACGCCTGGCAATGAGGAGGAGGAGACACGAAAACTGTGGGGCCCAGGAAAAGAGCGAACATGCCGCAAGGTTCGGCCCAAACCATGGCTGACACGACGTACGCGCAGGTCCAGCATGTCGAGCGTCAATGGCAGCAACAGGGCATGGCGCACACGACAAATAAACGCAACATATGGCATACCATGTGGCACAAATCACCGAGCTGCAAGAGGAGTTTCAGGTGCAGGAGAAAGCGTGCAAAGGTGCGATCGAGGAGCGGCATTTGGGCGTTCGGCGCTGACCTATCCAGTCAAGATGACGAAGCGGCTGCTGACCGTCCGGCAAGTTTCAAAACCATGTACGCAGAGACGGCGCAGAACAGGTTCGGGCAGGTCAAAGAACGGGCTGGGCAACTTCGTGCTGAACATGAAGAGCAAAAGGACCTGCTGATATCACAGATAATCAAATCACATTATGGAGGTACTGCGAGGGGAATGTCTGCAGCATCGTCCATTTGATGTATACAAATGTGAGCAGATCAGCCAGCAGAGGCGGCAGCTTCATCAGCACCAAGAGCGCAAGATATATGTGCACAGTGCTCAGCAGCAACAGCATATGATGGAGCGCATTACCTTCGCCCGCGTGCATCTGGAATCTTATCCAGCTCGACCAAGCCAGCTCACCCCTTCGACAAGGGAGCAGACAAGGGTGGGCAGTGTCCCTGATGGCGCGCTCGATGTGAGTTGTCAGAACGAACTCCTGAGGACGCCCCGGCCCGGAACGCCTGTGGATAGGAAATTTCCACTTTCCACACTGTGTGGATATCCGTAGAAGACGGCGCAGATGGCCTCACCACAACTAATTGCAGCCATCTTTCTGTCGCAAGGACGCAGACAGTTGTTGCATTTTTTCAGCGGGCACAGAATCCATTATCCAAGAACGGTTCGCAGGAGTTCGGGCGACCTGCTGCCGGCGCAGGTATGAGCGGGCCGTCATCAGGCAGGAGCGCTCACCCTGATCAGGAAGCATCTCGCAGCATGGGCGCCATGCGATGGAGCAATGGGAAGGCTTCGTCGGCGCCGTCAACCCTGAAGGAGGTGGCGACGAAGACGGCGGCGGCGGCGGCGACCACGCTGACGCACGGGATCCTTCTGCGCTCTCTGGCGGGCCGAGGCTGGCGCCGAGCCCGAGGGCCGGGGCCGGGGCCTGCGGGGGCCGGGGCCGAGGCCGGAGCCTGGGTTCGCATGGCCCCCCTGCCGACGGGGACCCCCCTGTTTCTTTTCTTTGCGGGGGGGGGGGGGGGGGGGGGGGGGGGCCGCGACCCCGGGCCCCGTCTCGGGGCCTTCCCGATTCAGGCCCCGTCTCGGGACCTTCCCGATCGAGGCCCACCCCCCCGGGCACCCGCCTCGTCGCGGGCCTTTCCTGGGCCCCTCTCCCGGCGGGGGGGGGTCGAAGCGAGGGGCTTCCCTTCGAGTCACTTGATTACGGCGCTGTTCGACTTTCGTTTTTACTGGATCGATTGAGGCGCAGGGAGAGCAGCCAGGGCCAGAGCAGCGCGTTCCTTTGTTCGCACCACGGAGCTGGGCGTTTTCTTGGTAGGCTAGTGTTATTCACGCGTGGGAGAAGGCTTGACACCTCGCCATTCAAAGCTGCTTCGTTCACATGGAGAGCAAGTGCTGCGACTTCGGGCGCCGCGCGCCGCCGGAGGAGAGAGGGGCAACTCATCGGCCTGCCTGGGCGCGACGCTCTGGCTCACTGGGAGGCACCGCGCGGGGCGACCCGCGCTTTTCAATCGCGCGCATGCGCCGGTCATCGGCTTTTCCTAGTTGAAGAGAGGGCCGAGCAGATGGGTCAACAAATGGCAGCTCTTATTGCAGCGCGGACAGACCGACGCCGATCTGTCGATGCGAGCTTCAAATCTAGCTCGGGCGACGAGGGCCGCGCGCGCCCATGGCCTTCCAGCAGCCAACTGGCAAGCGAGCATTCGGACCGACCCGGGGGATCCACGGCAGCACTTGCGACAGCATGAGCAAGGCGCTCAGTGATCGCTGTGGAAAGATAGGAACGGTAGTTACCGCGTGGGCAGCAGCATGCCAGAACACGACGCACTGCTGATCGTTGATCACGTGGCGAACGTCGAAGCGAAGGAAGCGATGAATCACGTGCCCAGCAAGGCATCTCGGCCACCACTGGGCGCGTGACTCCAGGTCTGGCGGGGGGGCGCGGAACCTGAGTGGGGAACGAAACTTTCTCAGACAGGTGCGGCTCACCAGATCGCATCGCGAGCATGATCCGCAAAATGGCATCGTCGTGGGCCGCGCGTAGGCCTGGGAACACCGCGACACCTGGCATGTAGACGATCGACGGACGCATCGCCAAGTATTGGCGCGAAGTGGTCAAGGGCGTGGTCAAGCTACCCAGCAGGGTCCGACGGCCGTCTTGGTGGTGTTGGACAGATGGGCATAAGTTTGGATTTGTCTGCTCGAGATGCGGTAGGTGGGTTCTCTGCGACCGCGACTTCGGCTTGGCGCGGCTTCGGGAGGTACTTGCACGCGCGGGGCGCGCGCGTGACTGGACGCGGTTGCCCGCGTCTAAGACCAGAGCGAGATGCTGGAATGATCTGCGCGGCGATGCCGCGGGGCATGGGGCCGCAGTTGCACGCGGATGCCTAGAAGACAGACACGTTCCGCTCAGCCCGAGTTGGCAGTTGCTGCTGAAGACGCGCCACCGCGCGCACATTCGGATAAGCAGGTGCAGGATGAGAAATATAGGTTGCAGGCTGCATGGGCATGCTGCATGAAGTGGCAGACCCCGGAGTGGCCCCAGATAACCGCCGCAGTCACGTCGACGCCCGACCCCGAGGACATACGGCACCAAAGCACACGATCCAAGCTACAGACGCACCGGCCCAGTGGATGGCGCCCGAGGCGTTGCTCCCGACGCAGCGACGGTGCCTCTGATGCATCTGGAAACTGGCTGGAGAAGCGCATTCGTCAATGCAAAGACTGGTTGTGCAGCTCGCTCGCAGACCTGCCAGCGGAAGTCGCCCTCTGGCACGCGCCCGGCGCCGATGGGGATCAGAGGCAGATATGGCACGGACGGGCTTCGTAAGTGGGATGCCCTTTCGCGCCCTCGGCCCAGCATGCTCCGTGGGCCAACGCCGAGGACCAACAGGAGCAGCCCGGCGCCGTGCAGTTCTGGCCGATGGCAATGAACATGCGATTCAGCTTTGCATGTCAGTCACGCGGGACCAACTGCAGTTCCACGAGCACGCGCCGTGGGACCTCCTTGTCTCCACTGCCGCGTCGGTTCAATTCCCAGTGAATGTGCTGCAGCTGTCTCTATGCGTGCGCAAATGTCGAGGGCTGCGGAAGTGCGGCCAGATCCTCGCGGGCCCAGCACTGCCTGGGCGCGGGATTGTTGCTGGCGGTGCAGGGGCGGCCTTCGAGGCTGAGCTGGCGCCACTGCCGTTGATTGAATGAAGACAAGTTGAAGCTCAGACCGAGCGGTTGCTCGATGCTGCCCTGACATGCGGATGACCTCTTGCGTCGCTCGTGGGGGCGCATCGTGATCGACGCGTTGAGACCGACGAGAGTCCAAGTGCGTCGAGTGGGGCTCCGATTGAAATTGCAGCGGCGTCTCGCACTGGCAATTCAAGGGCTGAACGCGGTGTCGATGAGTGGCGAGATGATCCATCTGTCTCGCGAAGAGCGCGCGGGGGGGGGGCGGGCGCGCCCGGAGAATATGCAGCGCAGGAAGGGGGAGGAGGTTATACAGGGGGTGAGCGCAAAGGGCGTCCGAAAACCCCCGATGCGAGGGCGAATTGGCCGCGCGCAGTGACGTTTTTTGTTTCGTTGTGTGCGTGTGTGTTTGTTTGTTGGTTGGTTTGTGTATTTGTTGTTTCTTCCAAGCGGGAAGTTGAGTCGCAATGGGGGCAATGTCAGGCTTGCCGTCGCGAGCGCAGTTCGAACTGTGGCGCGCGGAGCCGAGGTCAGAACATTCCGTGCGACGCAGGCGCGCGCGCGCGGATATCGCAGGCACCCAACTCGCGTGGGCGGAGTTTGCGAGGGCTCGGCGTGGACCTTGGGTGGGCGCCTTCGAAGGTGAAGGGCTCGCGGTTCGCGGCGGCCTCTACGACGGAGAGATATTGCGCTGAATGGCGGTTGGCGTCAGCGCCGCGCGACGACCTTCAACGCCTGCGCGCTGATATCCTGGGCGGCCTTCTTCTAGCGAAGCTTTTCCGCGCTGCCCGGGCCGCGGGCACTCCTCGACGTTGAATGGGGCAGCTGTTGACATGCAGTCGGGGCCCTACTCGTGACCCCCTCCATGGGGGTCGGGAGGTTGGGCGGAGCTACGCGGGCCCTTCTCCATCTGCGGCCTCGAGGGTCACTTGCTCGACGCTGCAGCCTGGGCCCCGACGCGCGCGCGCGCCGTGCGATTCGTCCAGGATGGTGCGTTCGTGGGCCCCTTCGAACTTGATTCAGTTCATCGGCCATATCAAGATGTTTTATGCCTCTGACCGAGTGAGGGTTGTAGGTCGAGGGCTGGCTGGGGGCGGTGCATTTGTCTGCGGCGGGCTTCCGAGCGCGAGGTTTTTATGGCCCTGTGTTCGCGTTGCTGGGCCAGAGCTCAGCAGTCGGAGAGCATGCCGGTTCGACGCAGGCCCGCTCCCGCGTCGGTCAGAAAGCCGAGGCCTTCAAGCCTCGTCGCGTTGATTCTCAGGCCCTTCCGAGGGCCCAAGCGTCTCCCTCTCTTCTCCTGGGCCCAGCAAAGGTCGATTGGCATTTTTGGAGACAAGTAGCTCGGGGCATCGATCCGACCAGTTGGGTGACCTTCCACGAAGCGAAGGCGCACCGAGAAGGAGGAAAGGCGCAGGACGACGCCGACCTTCTCGACATCTGCGCCAACGAGGCCGCGGGCTGCCTGGGAGGATGGTAAGGCGCCTGAAATCACAATTGCAATGGTATCACAGTCGAATTGTCAGCCAGGCCGCAGACGATGTACAAAGATTTGTGTTGGTTCAGGCATGGTCCGAATATTGTCTCTTTGGCCGCCATTTCCGAAACTTCTGGAGCTCACCAGCGAATTTGTGGTTCTCAGGTTTAGGAAACAGTCTTGGAGCCCTCGCGTCCCTCGGTGGCATGTCGATCGCTATCGATGTTCATGTTGTTTGAGGAAAGACTCGCCCCCACGCGGACGCAGCGTCGCTCTTTGAACCCATCCTTGCTGAGTGTCCTGGAAGCTCCCAGCACCATCGCCCACCGCCTCGGCGTTTCCTGGGTCGTGGGTTCGGGGTTGCCTGCGGTGTGGTGCGCGCGTTGTGGGCCCTACGGGGCGTCGAAGACACTGAGTCAGCTTAAGAGGTGCGTTGCTAATCTCGAATACAAAGAACGACGGCAGTTTAGGAACGGTGAGCTACCGATGACTACATGCATGTTGCACGACACCCGCCCAATCAACGATCATCGTGTGTTGGGCAGGTGCGAGAATTTCGCGACGACTGGGGTTGTTCTCCAGCCCCCGTGATCTGTGTGTGTGTGTGTGCGTGTGTCTGTCCAACTTGTGTTAGGTGCACTGTGTGGATCATCCGCGCTGGTCTTCACTTGCCATGGGCCGAATACCATGCGTCATGGAGCAGGGCTTGTGGATCGCCATCGAAAAGCGACCTGCCGAAACGACCGACGAATGGGGAGGAAGAGGAGGAGGAGGAGGAGGAGGAGGAGGAGGAGGAGGAGGAGGAGGAGGAGGAGGAGGAGGAGGAGGGGGAGGGGGAGGGGGAGGGGGGGGAGGAGGAGGGGGAACAGGATGAGGAGGAGGAGGAGGAGGAGGCGGAGGAAATTGGATTGAATATGAGGGGGGCAGAGGAAAACGAGGTTGTGGGGTGGACAATGAGGAGGAACATGAGATAGGGACGAAAAAGGATATGAAAGGGTGGGGAGGAGGAGGAGGTGGAGGTGGATGTGGAGAATGGGGAGGAAGAGGAGGAGGAGGAATTGGCGGAGGAGGGAGAAGAGGAGGAGGACAAGGAGGAGGAGGAGGCGAAAGGAAAGGAATGAGGAAGGGAGGGAGGATTGAAAGCGCCCCCCCTCCCCCCAGATATGTCTTCACATGTGCATCAACGGGCATCTCGAGACATCGACTCTACACCACGACTCGAAAGCGTGTGCACACTTCGGGCCCAGGGACCCGCAAAGTTCAGCCCAAGCTCGAAGTCCATGCGCACGTTGGGGCCGAGAGCTATGAAGCGGTGCCAGGCCTCCACCCCGCTCCGCAGCACACGGGCGACTCCTCGCGGAGCGTCAGTGAGGAACCCCTCTGGCGTGGCCCACAAGGGACGACTGTCGGGTGTGGAGGGGGTTGACTCGGGGGGGTACCTTCGTGTTCTTCGTGCTTGTTGGCTGTTCTTGTGCATCCTGGGGGAGGGTACCCTCAGTGATCTTACTGTTTGGGGTGCTTTGGCCGGTGGAGCATCTCATGTTCTTGAGGGATGTTCTTCCGTCTTAGGTCCGACCGTAGGGTTAGGGAACGAACCAGCTGGATCCTCCCACTTCCTCATCCCAGGAGCCGTTGGTGGCTATTTCTTTTCTAGCCACACCGCTGCCCCTACCCCACCTTTACGTTTCTCCGAGGTTGGGGGGGCGGCCAGATCGAGCGCCCATCGCACGGAACAGGCCGAGCCGTTGGCGGCCAGTGCCTTCGTGGGGCGGCCCGCCCTTCGCGCGGGCTCCATGCCCGATGCGCCCGCGGTTGATCGGGAGCGGCCGCTCCTCCGCGCCTGCAGCGTCGCGTGGGCGTCTGTGGTCGAGGCACGGTGCAGTACACGTACATGAATCCACGTTGGTTTCGAAAGTGCGCATTGCGCGAACGTTGTCATCATGAGGCTGGTCTCGCGGACTGGGGGACCGTATTCATATGCCTGGTTGGCGCGTACGTCGTTTGTGGGCTCCCCAGGGGTGCAGCCCTGGCCGGTGTCAGCCAGTCTTGGAGGGCCAAGCCTACCAGCTTCTAGAGGACCAGCCTCTGGGGCCTGTGCCAGATACCATTTTCACTTTCTAGCCACATGCGCCTATGGCCAAACTGGTCGTTACGTCTGAAAACACATTCGGGGTGGATGCGTCTACAGACACCGCGGCCACTGCGTTTGCCGCAGTACAAGTTCGGAGAAAGCTAGATACGTCTACGGCATGTTCCAGTTCCAGAGCCAGTCCCAACTCGACCTCCTCTCGGGCCGGGCGAGAAAGGGGGGCGCTGGGGAAAGGGGGTGGGGATGCGAGGACATCTGCTGCATGCAGCTGATTTCGGCCCCGCTTCTGTGCGCTTTCCTCGATACATGGGCGCCTCCGGAGCCGGGAGGCGCTGGGAAAATCAGGTACGTCAGTTGATTCGCTAACCCGGGTCCTCCACCTCATCCTCGTCCTCATGCTCCACCTCGTGCTCACCTTCATCCTCATCCTAATACGCCCCCCTTTGCTGAACCCCCCCCTTTCGTCCGACCCGATCCTCGGGCTGGCCCGGGCCTGGGAGCCGCATGGAGCCGGCGCCCCATTCTTTCGCTCCGCTGGCTCGGGTTTGGGAGCGGGGCTTCCTATCAGGCCCGGGTGCGCGGCACGGCCCGTGCTCCGCCTGGGTTAGCGCCGACCCGGGCGGATTCAAGCCAGGGCATGAGACGTGGATGTGGCTAGGTCTCAGACGTTTCTGTCCAGGCGGCCTCTATTCCGGACTCTGGGGGCGGTGGTGAAAGGGTGACCAGTTCGGCACCGACGGGCAGGGAACCCGTGACACAATACGGTCGGGGACTTTTGGGATAGCGTGTCGCTCCGCCAGTTTGGGCCCACCACGCTTGGGCATGACACGCTAACCACGTCCCAGCTCCCAAGTGTCAACGTCCCGAGCTTTTCCGAGCCTCCCGCCCCGCGGAGCAGAGCGACGCGCTATCCGCTCGCAGGGCATAGCATGTCGCCGGCTGCCGCCGCGACACGCTAAGCAAAAGCTCCCGACAGTAGGATGCCCACAGTCACTTTGTCCACTGCCAGTTTCGTCCTCGTGGCGAGCATTTCTGGGACGTCTGTTGTCGGGGCCTGGTCTGGTGCGTGGCGCCGAGCCTGCGGGCGCGCACAGGTATTCTGGGCGGTGGGACTCGGCCTGTGAGCCAACATGGCGCACAGCATGCTCAGGCAACCTCGTCAACGGGTGTGGTGCAGATGGGGTGGCCCAAGAGGGGCTGTCGCCAGGCAGATGGGATCAACCTGCATGGTTACGTGGAGGGCGCGCTTGTCCTCGATACGTACGTGGAGGCAGCTTTTCGGGCTCCCGCAGCGAGGGGCAGGATTAATATAGCTCCTGAGTGTTGTTGTATTTGCTGCTCCCTCGCTGGTTGCCCCCAACTGCTTTTCTGATTACATGTGGCTTGCGCGCTTGAGCTGATGGCACGGGCCTCTGGCCAGGATGCCGAACGCATGTGAAATGTGTGGCGCTTCTTTTCGGCATAAGTATAAAATAGATGCTCGCCAGAATACCGGCGACGATGTGTATGCCTTGTGGGGTGCTGGCGACGATCCTGCCAACGTCACCTTCAAGAATTTGTATGCAGGGAATCCTGGCATTCTTCGTCCAAATTGGTACGGCGTGTGCGTGGCAACTTATGGATTGAAATCCGTCGTGTTTGAGAACATCACATGCAGGACGCCAAACTTGAGCCATCCAATTCTATCACCAAGGGACGGATCCCTCAAATGCAGCACAACCATGTTCACGTTTCATGGTGATTTTTCAGCGAGCTATCCGAACATGAGCAATCTGACTATCAAGTGCTGGAGATTCGAGGATGCACAGGCTGCGCCACAACAACCCAATTGAGACTGTTCCACTCGGAAGGTCGGGCCCAGATTTGGGAAAGAGCGCGTTCTGTGGGCGCTTGGAGGGGGGGGGTTGAACGGGACCCCCCCCCCCTCTGGATTGAAGGGTGGGGGGGGGGGGGGGATTCGAACCCCCCACCTCCCCCCCCCCCTTCTCCCGTGACGGAGGGGGGGGGTCTCGAACCCCCCCCCCTCCTCTCTCCTTCTCCACGGGCCGAAGCGGGCGTCGGCGGCGGTTGGCGGCGGCGGCGGGGAACGTCGATGAAGACGACGTTTTCCTTTTCCGGGTCGGCGCCAGCGCCTGTGGCGGCTGGCGGCGGCGGCGGGGAGCGTCGACGAGGACGACGGTTGCGGCGATGACGACGACGAAGACGCTCCGCCACCGTGCCTTGGTTTTGGGTCAGAGTCCTAATGGATGCCTCCTGGGTTCTTGTCGGAGGGTTCTCGGGGGCCTCTGAAGCGCATTTGTGAAGCCTCCTGGGCGCCTCTTGGGCGTCTCTTCGGGCCTCTCTGAGGTGGTAGTGGTGGTGGGCTGTGGTGGTGGTGGTTGTGGCGGTGGCGGTGGTGGTGGTGGTGGTGTGGTGGTTGGTGGTGGCGGTGTTGGTGGATGGTGGTTATTGTCGTGGTTGTGGTGGCAGGCTGTGGTGTTGTTGGCGGATGTGGTGGTGGGTTGTGGTGGTGGTGGTGTGGTGGTTTCTGGTGGTGGTGGTGGTGGTAGTTGCGGTGGTGGTGGGTTGTGGTGGTGGCGGTGGTGGCGGTGGTGGTGTGGTGGTTTGTCGTCGTGGTAGTGGTGGTGGCCCTGGTGGTTGTTGTGGTGGTGGTGATGTGGTGGTTTGTTGTGGTGGTGGTGGTGGTGGGTGGTGGTGATGGTGGTGTGGTGGGTGGTGGTGGTGGTGATGGTGGTGGTGGTGGTGGTGGTGGTGGTGGTGGTGGTGGTTGGTTTTGGTGGTGGTGGTGGCGGTGATGGTGGTGGCTGTGGTATGGTGGTTTGTGGTGGTGGTGGTGGCGGTGGTGCTGGTGCTGGTGGGTTGTGGAGGTCGTGCTGGTGGTGGTTGTGGTGGTGGCGGACGTGTTGGTGGTTGTTTGTGGTGGTTGGTGGTGGTGGTAGTGGTGGTGGCGGTGGTAGGTTGTTCTGGTGATAAGGTGTTGGTGGTGGCAGTGGTGGTGGTGGTGCTGATGTGGTGGTTTGCGGTGTTGGTGGTTGTGTTGGTGATGGTGGTTGTGGTGGTTGGTTGTGGTAGTGTGGTGGTTTGTGGTGGTGGTGGTGGGTTGTGCTGCTGGTGGCGGTGGAGGTCTGTGGCGGTCGTGGTGGTGCTGGTGGTGGTGGTGGTGTGGTAGATTGTGGTGGTGATGGTGGTAGTGGAGGTGGTTGTTGTGGTGGTGGTGGTGGTGGGTTGTTGTGGTTGTGGTGGTGGTGGTGGTGGCTGTGGTGGTGATGGTGGTTGTGTGGTGGTTTGTGGTGGTGGCGGTGAGTTGAGGTGGTGGTGGTGGTGGTGGTAGTGGTGGTGGTGGCGGTGGTGGTGGTGGCGTGGTGGTTTGAGGTGGTGGTGGTGGTGGCGGGCTGTTGTGTCAGCTGTGGTGGTGGTGCTGCTGCTGGTGGTGCTGGTGGTGGTGGTGGGTGGTGGGTGGCGCTGGTGGTGGTGGTGGTGGTTGTGGTGGTGGTGGTGTGGCGGTTGGTGGTGGTGGTGGTGGTGGGTTTTGGAGATAGTGCTGGTGGTGACGGTGGTGGTGGTAGTGGTGTTGGTGTGGTGGTTTGCTGTGGTGGTGGTGTGGTGGTTTGTGGTGGTGGTTGTGGTGGTGGTTTGTGGTGGTTTGTGGTGTTGGTGGTGGCGTTTTTGGTGGTGGTGGTGGTCATGTAGTTGTGTGTGGTGATGGTAGTGGTTGTCGTGGTGGTCGGTTGTGGTTGTTGTGATGGTGATTGTGGTGGTTGGTTGTGGTGGTGTGGTGGTTTGTGGTGGTGGTGTTGTGGCCTTCGGGTCTTACCGCTACCGTGTTTTGACTTTGGGTCGAAGTTCTAATGGATGCCTCTTGAGGTCTCGTCAGAGGGGTCTCGGGGGCGTCTGAGGAGCATTTGTGAAGCCTCCTGGACCTTCCTAAGGGCCTCTCGGTGGCCTTTGGGGGGCGAGGGCTCGATATGGCGCTTTGTGTTTCCCGTCTGCGGCCTCTTGGCCCTCTCTGGTCATCGTTGCTGCGCCGGCGCTGGCGCTGGCGCCGGGGGGGGGGGTTTGGACCCCCCCACCTCCCCTCCCTGTGTCCTCTCTGGTCATCGTTGCTGCGTCCCCGCCGTCGGCGCTGCTGGCCGCCGCCAGCGCCGGTGCCGGCGCCCGCGCCAGCGCCGGGGGACGGGGGAAGGCGGTTTGGGGAGGGTTGGGAATTAGGGGGGAGGGGAGTCCCCCTGGTTCTGATCGACGGCGCCGAGTGTTAGGGAGGGGCGCCCCCCCCCGGTTCGAAACGCGCCGCCGAATGTTCCCAAGGCAGGCGCCCGTGAAACGCGCTCTCTCAGATTTGGGTATCCAACGACGGTGTGCCGAATAGACTTTGTATGTATTTTTCCTTTATGGGCAGTCACATTTTTTCGGGATGCTTAAGTTTGATTTTGTGGCTGTCGGCTTCTCGTACCCCCGTGGACCCTCGTGACGCCTCGTGGATTTCGTGCGAACGGTGCGCGGCTCAAGAGCCGTGACGAAGGCCCGTGGTCCTCGGCTGCGTGGTTGTGTTCAGATCGATAATCGAGTCGGTGCTCACGGCCACGCTGTCTCTCGCGACTCTCACATGCGTGTGGTAGGGCACAATGTCCACACCCCAGATTGAACCATATCCACCGGACTTTACGCCGCTGAGGATGTCGGGAGGCGTTGGACATGAATGCCGCCTCGCCCCGCCCCCTGAGGCGGGAACTATTCACATCGAATGTTCCCGAGATCCTCAAACCAGTGGGTGACGTCTCCAAGCCAGTGGATGAGCGGCACTTATTCCTTGCAGTTGTTGCGCAGTTTCTCTTCTTGTCGTTGAGGATGCCTGAAGCGATATTTCAATTTCGTCAAGGAGCCGCTCTTCATCCCTGCAGCTGTTGCGAATGTGGGAGTTTCTGTCACGCAGTTCGAGCGAACATTAGGCTGGAGCCCGACTTTGAGAAAGGGGCCGCCCTCCATTCATGCAGCCGTTGCGTCTGAAGACGGATGCGCGTGGCGCTCAGGTGATTGTCACATTTGCGAATCATGCGTCCTCCTTCCGTGTTTGTGGATTTCACGCTTCAGGGTCCCACAGGTGAACAAGCCGCAGGCGAATCGCCTGGCCTGCCATGTTGGCACGCCTTTTGTGGGGTGACGAGGAGGCCCTGGTCACGTAAGGGCTGGAAGGGGGGGGGGAAGGAGGTGCCCCGCCAGTGCGCCCCCATCGCGCCGCCGAAGTGCGGGAGCCGCGGATCTGGAAGGGAAGCGCTACCTGCCCCAGGACGGGACCGAGGGCAGCCCGACGCCGGGGAGGATGGCGTGGACCTCGGTAGGCGAGGGCGCAGGGAGGGCCCTCGCGCCGTACCTCGTGGACGCCAGCGGGCAGCCGGCCACCCCCTCGCTCTCTGCCGCGCTCTCTGGCGGACTCCTGCGGGCCCCCGTGGGCTCCTGAGGGCCCCACGCGGGCCTCCATGGACTCATGGCCGCCCGTGGGTTCCTAAATGCGCCCAGGAGCCCCTCGCCACGAACATCAGTCTGATCATCCCCCGCTCTCCCCCCCCTCGCGAGGGACGATGAAGGAGGGGGTGGGGTGGGGTTCGGATTGGTTTGGACTGGTGTGTGTGTGTGTGTGTGCGTGTGTTTGTAAGCAGGTCTACCACTTCAGCCCTCTTGCAGAGTAGGCCCATGTGTTTAGCGGCCTTCCTTGTCTTTTCATCCTTTCTCACTGCGTACATACATCCTGCCTCCTGTCGCCCGCCTCCTCTTGGTTTTCTTTCTCTTCGCTATCTTACTTGCTCGCGCAGCTATCCCACCCACCCACCTACCCGCAACGTGGTTGGAGGCGATTGCGATGACTGCTCGGCGCTGGCTGGCGAATCGCCGCGGCCGCGCGGTCGCGCGCAAAGCGGCCAGGTAGTTTGGCGCGACCGACGCGGCCGCGGTGGCGCTGACCGCTGGGGCATTTCCCAGCGGGCAATTCAGTGCGAGTTGGCGACTTGGACGGGCAAGGTATCATAGCAACGTCGACAACGGTTGACACGAGGAAAATAGTAACAATGCTGGTGGCGACCATGACAACGACGACTGCACGGCCAGTGACGGCGCCAATGCTGATCACGCCGGCGACGATGACGGCGCCCTCACGTCCGTGATGGAGGTTTCGGAAGGAATTCGACATGCGCGCGGCCGACGCGCAGGAGTGGCCCGCGTGGTATTATTTGACACGGATCGTGCCCCCCCCCCCCCCACCCCACCCGAGCACGCGCGCATGGGCGTTCGCATGTTTTCGACGTGCGGCCCGGCGATGCCTAGCTGGCCGAATTGAAAGAACACTTTGCGGCTTCCTAACAAAAAATCGCAGGAGCGCGAGCGCAGGCATTCTTTGTAAAACTGATGTTGAAAAACCATACACTTGCTTATATCACTTTGTACTACATATTTTCGGGGCACTCGATTTTGAAATCCATGGTGGCCTCAAGATTTTGAAGGATTGCGGCATGCGCGCCGAACGACGCGCGCGTGCGCACTTCGCCCAATTTTGTTTTGTAAGGGGCCCTTGGAAACTGATGCAGTTTGATGAACCAGTGTGCGCGCATAGTACTTCGTCAAAGGGTGACGGGGGATTGCCGGTTTTGCCAGGATGAAAAGATGGACGATGGGGCCGGCCCGCATGCAACTTGCAATACGCAGAGGGGGTTCGTTAAGTCCGGGGGGGAGGGGGAAAATCATCGTTTTTTTTGGAAAGAAGCAAACAGGTTGTGCAATCGATGTTGTGCCATGTATGTTGCAGGGTCTATGCTGCACAACAAACGCGGCGTTGCAGTATGTGTTGCGCAACAAGCGTTGTGCGATCTATGTTGTACAATATACGTGGTGTAATGAAGTCTGTGATGGTTGCGAACATTGTTCCGGATGTTCCGGACATGTTCCCGACACAAATTGTTCCGGACAATTTGTTCCGGATAGTTGTTCCAGACAATCTGTTTTGGACAATATGTCCCGGACAATTGTAGGAATTGTTGTCCTTGGGGGCCGCGCGAGCGCCCCCAGCCTGGAGCCCCCATGGGAGCCTGTGGCGGCCCAGAAACGTGCGATTCGGGGCCCGTCGGCTACGCATCGCCTGAAGTCTACGTCCCTGGGCGGGGGTGGAAGCGGATGAAGAGGAGCGGGTGGAGGAGGAGGAGGAGGAGGAGGAGGAGGAGGATGAGGAGGGCGAGGGGGAACGAGGAGGATCGAGGAGGGAGAGAGGATAAAGGGTGGGAGGGGGCGAGGGAGGGAGGGAGGAGGAGGAGGAGGAGGAGGACGAGGAGGCGCTGCTTTTGCTCAGCTGAGGCCATCGGCCACAGCGGGGGGGAAGGACGAGGGGAGTTGGAGGAGGAGGAGGAGAGAGGAGAGAGGAGAGAAGAGATAGAGGAAGAGGCGCGCTCCGCGCCGCACGCCGCGGCGGCCATTCAGCCCCGCTCGCGGCCATGCCTCGGGCCCGAATGGCCCCAGCTCGTTTTCGCGAGTCTGAGGAGGAGGAAAAGGATGATGCTGATGATGATGATGATGATGATGATGATGATGGTGATGATGATGGTGATGGTGATGGTGATGGTGATGTTGATGGTGATGGTGATGGTGATCGTGATGGTGATGATGATGGTGGTGGTGGTGGTGATGGTGGTGGTGGTGATGATGGTAGTGGTGATGATGATTATGATGATTATGATGATGAGGGTGATGATGGTGATGATGATGGTGGTGGTGGTAGTGATGATGGTGGAGGTGGTGATGATGATGGTGGTGGTGATGATGATTATGATGATGATGATGATGATGAGGAGGAGGAGGAGGAGGAGGAGGAGGAGGAGGAGGAGGCAGTCTGGGGAGGGGAGCCCCCGAGGGCCAGAAAATTTCGAACTTCGATCTTCGGGGCCTTGAGGCGTGAACCTCGGCGTAAAACCTTGTCGGTTTCTGGGCCGTAGTTCGGGCCTCTGGCAGCCGTTCGGGGCGATTCCAGCACTCCAGGGCGCAGCGTTTCGTCCTGGTTCCGTTTCTGACGGCGTCGGGCTCGGCGGCCCGTGAACGGGCCCCGAACGTCCCAAGATCGAACGTACGAAAGGGGTAACGCCAGTTACCCCCCCCGACCCGCCCCCCCCCCCCCCCCGAAACGGCAACGCCAGAAAAACCAGCCACAGGGAGGACTCCCCCGCCCAAGGACGTCGATTCTGCTCCCCTGCGGCGCCTGAGCGTTCGAAATCTACGTCCCTGGGCGGCGGGAGGGCTGCAGGAAAGGGCCCCCAGCGGCCCTGAGCTCTCCCCCATCTGCGCGCCCACCGCCTCCCAGGGACGCAGATTTCGAGCGCCCTGGCGTTGGGAGGGGCTAAGATGGAGGTCCCCGGGTGAAAAACACAAGGCTTCACATCGAGGTTGAACTTCAATGTGAAGCCTTGTTCTTTGGGAGGCGTAACTCGGGCTTCTGGCGGCCGCTCGGGACGATTCTGGCTCCCTGGGGCGCAGTCATTTTATAGGCTTACGCCACATCCGCCTACCCCTCGAATGAGGCAGTACGCCCACATCGGGCCACCTGTGGCTCGGCAATTGGGTTGTGGGTGAGTGGCCAATCGAGAGTCGTCTTGGGGCCTGTGGGAAGCAGCGTGTGGCCCTCCTGGCGGCCTCCTGGGGGCCTCTTGGGGTCCGTTTGGGGACATCTTGGGGCCTCTTCGGGACTTTGAGGAAGCTGTTCGGGATCTCCTGAGAGCGTCTTGGAGGCGAGGGCTCGAAAAGTCTGCTCGGGATTCCTCTTTGGGCCTGCTCTTGGGGTCGCTTTGGGGCTGTATTGAGCCAGTTCGGGGGCTCTGGGGTCGTCTTGGGGCCACGTGGGCCGTCTTGGAGCTCTCTTGGGGCCCTCTTAGGCCGTCGTGGACGTTGCCAAAGTCCAAGATGCAAATATGTCAAGATTGTACCTTTTCCTCCGGGAATGGGAGGATTTTAGTTTCTTGGATACCCCTTGGGAGATTTCTCGGAGGCCTCTCGAGGTATAATCGGGACATTTTGGGCCGTCGGGGGGCAATGTGGGGCGTTTGGGAAGAATGATTTGGCGACTGGAGGCTCTCTTGGACCGTTAAGGGGGCCTCTTGGGGCCTTCTTGGCCCGTTTTGGGGCCCTCCATGAGGCGTTCGTCCGGGGCCGGGGGGGTCAAATCCCCGTTTTGGGGTGCATGGGGAGGAACAATCTCACGCGCGGGGTCGGCGGATTTCGTCCCAGATTCGTTTCTGAAGACGCTCAGTTCGGGGGCCCGAAGAAGGACCCCAAACGTCCCCAAATCGGACAAACATGAAAAATTGACAAACAAATCGACGACGACGACGACGACGACGACGACGACGACGAGCAAATGGAAAAATACGTTGACCAACACCCATGGAAATTATATAGCACCCCGCAATTGCGGATAAGAGTGAGGGGGCGGGCGCGGGCGACGCGGGCGTTGTCAAGCCGGCGGACCTCGTGGCCCCCACCTTCCCTGTCGATGGCGCTCTCCTTTTCCCCTCCTCCTCCTCCTCCTCCTCCTCCTCCTCCTCCGCCTCCTCCTCCTCCTCCTCCTCCTCCTCCTCCTCCTCCTCCTCTTACTCGTCCTCGTCCTCGTCCTCATCGTCATCGTCGTCCTCCTCCTCCACCTCGTCCTCCTCCTCCTCCTTTTCTTCCTCGTCCTCCCTCTCCCCCCCTCGTCCTTCCATCATCGTCCTCCCATTGTCGTCATGTTCCTCCTCGTCGTCCTCCTCCTCTTCCCCCCCTCCCGATCCTCCCCCCTCCTCCTTTTTGTCGTCGTCGTCGACGTCGTCGTCGTCGTCGTCCCTTCCTCCCTCCTCCTCCTCCTCCTCCTCCTCCTCCTCCTCCTCCTCCTCCTCCTCCTCCTCCTCCTCCTCGTCCTCCTGCAAAAGCAGCCCGCCGCAGGCGCCGAAAAAATTGGTTTGTACACTGAACGTGGTTTGGGTCGCTGGTGGGCCGCGGGTTCTCCACCAGGAACGAATGCAAAAGATGCCCGCCGCAGGCGCCGAAAAAATTGGTTTGTACCCTGAACGTGGTCGCGGGTGGGCTGCGGTCTCTCCACCTAGAACGAATGCAAAAGATGCCCGCCGCAGGCGCCGAAAAATGTGGTTTGTACCCTGAACGTGGTTTGGGTCGCGGGTTGGTCGCGAGTTGGTCGCAGGGTGGGTCGCGGGCTCTCCACCTGGAAGGAATACAAAAAAAGCCCGCCGCAGGCGCCGAAAATGTTGGTTTGTACCTTGAACGTGGTTTGGGTCGCGGGTGGGTCGCGGGTGGGTCGCGGGGTGGGTCGCGGGTGGGTCGCGGGTGGGTCGCGGGTGGGTCGCGGGTGGGTCGCGGGTGAGTCGCGGGGTGGGTCGCGGGTGGGTCGCGGGTGGGTCGCCGGTGGGTCGCGGGGTGGGTCGTGGGATGGGTCGCGGGTGGGTCGCGGGGTGGGTCGCGGGATGGGTCGCGGGGTGGGTCGCGGGATGGGTCGCGGGGTGGGTCGCGGGGTGGGTCGCGGGTGGGTCGCGGGTGGGTCGCGGGTGGGTCGCGGGTGGGTCGCGGGGTGGGTCGCTGGTGGTTCGCGGGGGGGGTGGCGGGTGGGACGACGACAACAAACAACAACAACAACAACAAACAACAACAACAACAACAACAACACGAATCCGCACCGCGGAATCCCACTTCAGCCGCGCACCCAGGGACAGTGAATGACCGTTCGGCCCCCTCACTCTGACGTAGCATCCTGCAGTTGCGGATACGGGTGAGAGGGCGGGCGGGCCGGCGCGGCGTCCGTGACCCACCCGCGACGCCGGCCCCGGGATCCGCCCGCGACCCGCCCTTGACCCACCGGCCCCAGGGAAGGTCCCCTGAGGTGTGATATACGGGCCCCAAGCAGGTGTTATAGGCCACCCGTAGTTGTTACAGGGCCGTCCGAAACCGCAGTCCTTTTGCACGCTTGGCTGGTTGGCTGGTCGGCGCTGCCTGGCTGGATCGTCGGATCCGGCTGCTGGTGGATGGCCAGACTTGGGCCCAGGCCGCAGGGCGCGTCGCCGCCCAGAAGCGTTGATTTTGCCCCCCTCGGGCGTCGGATCGCTCCAAATCTAAGTCCGCGGGCGAGGAGATAGGCAGGAGGCAGGCTTGGCTGTTTGGCCGCTTCGTTTGGCGCTTGGCCACTTGGCTCTGGTTGGCTGGTCGGATGAAGCTCTCGGAGGCTGGTCAGGCTGGTTGGCCTGGCTTAGTGGGTAAACAATTGCTTGATATCAGCATGGGCCCCCCTGGCATACTGCCCTAACGTATGATGCGCGACGCGAGGAGGATGCGGAAGAGGAGGGGGGCGGGGAGGAGGAGGAGGCGGGAGCGAAGGACGAGGGCGGGGACGAGGGCGATGAGGACCGAGCTTGGTCCTCCGTGGCCATTTTGGGCCAAGCGGAGGGCGGCAGACTTTGCCGCGTGCCCATGCAGGGACGTCCATGTTGGCCCGTCCTGGCGTCGGAACGCCCGATGTCTACAGTCCTGAGCGGCCTGCGGGCCGGGAGGCTACGAGGCTGGAGGGCCTTGGGGCTCTCAAGGACGTCGGAGGTGGGGGGAGGGCCAGGGGCGTGGAGTCCACGCGTTCGCTCCGGACAATGTTGCGGACAGAATCGTTCCGGACGCGGCACGTTGCCAACGCAGAATCAAGTTGGTGCAATCGATGTGGCGCAACTTGTGTGGTGCAATCTATGTGACGCAGTCTATGCGGTGCGGTCTACAGGGTGACATGTGTTTTGTGCCACATGCGTTATACAGACTAGGTTGTGCAATCTACGTGATGCAGTCTATATATGGTGCAGTCCATGTGGTGAAATCAATGCGGTGCACTTGACTCCCCTGCACCGCGCTTGACCACCTGCACTGCTCGCGCAATTATCCCGCCCACCCACCCGCAACTTTGTGTGCAAAACCCATGCGGTGGCGACTGCGATGAGTGCCTGACGGGTCCATGTCTGCGGCCGCGCCAGCCCAAGCACGCGCGCGCGGCGGCCAGCTAGTTTGGCGCGACCGGCGCGGCCGCGGTGGCGCTGACCGCTGGAGGACCCGCCATCGGGCACCTCAGTACGAGTCGGCGACTTGGGCGGGCGCGGTATCATGGCGTCGTCGACAACGGCAGACACGATGCTGATCGTGGCGATGCTGGTGACGATGTTGACAACGACGACGGGGCGGCCAGCGCGGGCGCCGATGCTGATCACGCCGACGACGGAGACGGCGTCCTCGCGTTGGTGATGAACATTCGGGAAAGAGTGCGACATGCGCGCGCGGCCGACGCGCGAGATTGGCCCGCATGGTATGATTTGTCACGGATCGTGCCCCCCCCCCAGCACGCGCGCAAGGGCGTGCGAATGATGACGTCGGCATGCGGCGCCAGAGGCCCGCTTAGCAGAATTCCGTGAACACGTTGAGACGCCCATGGTCTCTTACAAATTCTCTCAAAAGCGCGAACGCACTTTTTTTTTCTAAAGCTGATGTTGAGAAACTGACAGTGTTTATGCTTGTTGTAGACACTCGATGTTGAAATCGTTGTTGAAGGATTTTGGCTTGCCCGCGCGAAGACGCGCGCGTGTGCACTTTGTCCCATGCGTTGCAAACAATTCTCGCGACAGCGTGCGCGCAAAGGTGTTCGAACGATTTCGACATACGCGCGTGAAGCCCGTTTGGTAGCATTGTATGAACACGTTGAAAAAATGGTCTTGACAACTCGCAAGAGCGCGCGGAAGCATTGTTTGAAGATCCGTGTTGCGAAACCTTGGTGTATATATATATATATATATATATATGTATGGATATTTGACACCCGAGCTTGAAGCCCTTACGACACCGAGTGCGGTTTTTGAAGGATTCCCGCAAGCGCGCGCGACAACGTGCGCGTGCGCACTTCGTCATATTTGTTGCAAGAGGTTCTTGACAACCGACGAGTTTTGATCAACGAATGCGCGCGCATAATATTTGTTGCCGAGGATGGCGGGGGGGGGGGGGCGCGGATACCGCCCCCCCTTTGGGATGGAGTGAATCCATATTTACGATGGACGATGGGGCAGAACAAATTTTAAATTGCTATGCGCAAAGGGTGGTCGATCACCCTTGGGGTAGAGTCTATAATATATAAAAGAGGAATCCGTTTTTTTACAAACGAGCTGACACATTCCATGCTCTCGCAACCATCCCACCCACCCGCCCGCAACTTGGTTTGCAAAACCCATGCGGCGGCGATTGCGATGAGTGCTTGGCGTTGGCTGGTGCATCTCTGCGGCCGTGTCGGTGGGTCCACACATATTGCACAGCATAGGTGGTTAGAACATTGCTTGGGATCTTGCTTGCTATATCCCTCTAGTTTGTTGCGTGTTGTGCGCGTTTGTTTTGGTTATCTCTCTCTCTCTCTCCCTCTCTCTCTCTCTGATTGGTTGTGTCCTCTCTTTTTCTCTCTCGTTGTCCCTGCCCCTGTCTCTCTCTCTCTCTCTCTCTTTCTCTCTCTCTACTTCCCCCTCCTTTCGCATACCTCTCTCCTGCCCCCTTCCGTTTGCGATGTCTGTTTATCTTTTTGTTCCATGCCGCCTTGAAGCGCAGAAGGTGAATGTTTACGTTGAAAACTGCACCGACATGGGTGTCGGCGGCTTCGCGGTGACCCGCCTGTGGCAATTTCCATTCCTCTATGCTTGTTTCCGCATGCTTGTGGGTGCTACCAGCACGTGGCAGCGAGCCGAGGCCTACGTTGTAGAGCTCAACAAGATGTTTTGTCTGATGTGGGCAATATGGCTGGCCCGTTTCCGTGTCATGCTCCGTCTTTGTAAGTTTTGCAGTCGTGGGGCAGCGCGGTTCTCGAGACAGGGCCCCATCTCATTACGATTGCAGTATCAATACAGCAATGCATGCGTTCGAATAGTATTTCTCTCAAAGTTTTGTTTGTGTCAGTGCTTTCCGGGCGCGCATCCGTGAGCGTGCCCACGCATTCATCCGTTCGCTTGTGTGGCTCCCCCTGTCCGTCTGTCCTGTCCGTCTGTCCCGTCAATCCGTGGATTCGTTCCGATCATCTGTCCAAACCACCCGTCCGTCCGTCCACCCATGCGTTCATCCATCAGTCAACACAGCCATTCCGTCCGTCTGTCCGACTGCGTGTCAACCAGTCAGTCCGCCCGTCCACGTAGACACCGACGTCAAAAGAGATCTTGTGTTGGACGCTTATTCACGGTGGAATCGAACATGTATACGGCGAGCCACCGCCGCCCCCTTGCCCTTCTGGAAATGCCGATGTGGGAAAGAGCGCGTTCAGTGGTCGCTTGGACGTGGGGGGATTTGGAATCAGACCCCCCCCGTGACGGAAGGGGGGGGGTTCAACGCCCCCCCCCCGAGAGCACGACCGATCGCAACCATTTCGGACCGTTCGTCAACCACTTCGGACTGATCGCGACCAGTTGCGATCGGTCCGAAGTGGTTGCGATGTTTTTGGGTCGTTACAATAAGGTCTTGATTAAGGAAGGGATCATAAGAGCCCTTCTGGGTGCAATGAGCTGCCTTAAGCCGCGCAATGAGAATCTGAACAAGCGGTTGCGATCTGTCTGGTCACAGACGGCCGATCATGATCTCAGCTAAGCACATGTACTTGAGCTCGAACGTGGCCATGATCCGTATACGATTCTTATGCGATCCGTATACGATTGAAACCGAACTTGAGCGACAACACCCAGCGTGAAACAAATTGCATCTCAGGAGGGGGAGAAGGAGGAGGGGAAGGAGGAGGAGGAGAAGGAGGAGAGGGAGGAGGAGGAGGAGGAGGAGAAGGAGGAGGAGGAGGAGAAGGAGGAGGAGGGAGGGAGGAGGAAGGGAGGAAGAGGAGGGGAGGGAGGAAGGGCAGGAGCAGGAGGAGCGGGACCAGGAGCAGGAGGAGGAGGAGGAGGAGGTGGAGGGGGAGGACAAGGAAGAGGACAGTATGGCAAGGCGGGTAGACGCGGCGGCCCAGACCCCCAACGTCATGACTTTTCCAGAACCGCGACCCCCAGAGGTCTGGACGAATTCCCCTACGGTAGGTTCGCGCGGCGTCGGCACTCGTAAGGCTTTTGGCACCGCGTCGATTGTTCAACCTTGAATCGATCGCGGCCCCGATCGTCGGGTACAGTGGCCCCACCGTGCCCCTCGGAGTGCGAAGCCTTTCAAAGAAGCCTCTCAAAGAAGCCTCTCAGAGAAGCCTCTCAGAGAAGCCTCTCAGAGAAGTCTCAGAGCAGCCTATCAGAGGCCTCAGAGAAGCCTATCAGAGAAGCCTCTCAGAGAAGCCTTTCAGAGGCCTCAGAGAGGCCTATCACAGAAGGCTCTCAGAGGCCTCAGAGAAGCCTTTCAGAGGTCTCAGAGCAGCCTTTCAAAGGCCTGCGGGCAGCCTATCAGAGACCTCAGAGAAGCCTATCAGAAGCATCGGAAAAGCCTACCAGAGAAGGCCCTGAAAAGCCTCAGAGAAGACATGGAGAGGCCTCAGAGAACCTTCTGGAAAAGGCTTCAGAGAAGCCACTGAAAAAAGGCTTCAGAGAAGCCTCTGAAAGGCTTCAGAGAAGCCGCTGAAAGGCTTCAGAGAAGCCTCTGGAAGGCTTCAGAGAAGCTTCTGAAAAAAGGCTTCAGGGCAGCCTCTGAAAAAGGCTTCAGAGAAGCCTTTGAACATTTTTTCAGGCTACAGAGAAGCCTCTGAAAAACAGGCTTCAGAGAAGCTTTCTCTGAAAAGGCTTCAGAGAAGCTTCTGAAAAGCTTCAGAGAAGCTTCTGAAAGGCTTCAGCGAAGCCTTTGAAAAAGGCTTCAGAGAAGCTTCTGAAAGGCTTCAGAAAAGCCTCTGAAAAGGCTTCAGAGAAGCTTCTGAAAAGGCTTCAGAGAAGCCGCCTCTGAAAAGGCTTCAGAGAAGCCTTTGGCAAGGCTTCAGAGAAGCTTCTGAAAAGGCTTCAGAGAAACCTCTGAAAAGTCCCCGCCGAGGCTTCTGGGAGGTCTCTCAGAGGCCTCTCAGAGAGCTCTGCAGAAGCTCAGCAGAAGCTATTGGATCGGTTGCAATCCGGTGTTCTTCAGAAAGGTTTGTATAGGAATCCTTTAGGTTGCGATCAGTCCGTTTCCAGTGGTTGCATTCCGACCGAAGTAGTTCCTGAACAGTCCTAAGTGGTTGTAATCGGTCTTATTCCCGGCCCCCCCTCCCCTACGTTTCCTCTCTCCCTTTCCTCGGGCCGGCGCCTGCGTCGGCGGCGGCTGGCGGCGACGGCGGGGGCGACGACTCTTTTTTTGGGCCGGCGGCGGCGGCGGGGAGCGTCGACGAGGACGACGGCGACGACGATGACGACGACGACGGCGACGACGACGACGACGCTCCGCCACCCTGCCTTGGTTTTGGGTCAAATTCCTAATGGGTGCCTCTTGGGAACTCGTCGGAGGGCTCTCGGGGGCCTCCGAAGGGCATTTCTGAAGCCTCCTCGGCGCCTCTTAGGCATCTTTTGGGGCCTCTCTGATGTGGTGGTGGTGGTGGTGGGCTGTGGTGGTGGTGGTGGTTGTGGCGGTGGTGGTAGTGACAGTGGCGGTGGTGGTGTGGTGGTTGGTGGTGGTGGCGGTGGTGGTTGTTGTGGTGGTTGTGGTGGCAGGTTGTGGCGGTGGTGGTGGTGGCGGCGGTGGTGGTGGTGCGGTGGTTTCTGGTGGTGGTGGTGATCGTAGTTGTTGTGGTGGTGGGTTAAGGTGGCGGTGGTGGTGGCGGTGGTTGTGTGGTAGTTTGTCGTGGTGGTTGTGGTGGTCGTAACTAGTAGTTGTGGTGGGTGGTGGTGGGTTGTGGTGGTGGTGGCCGTGGCGGTTGTTGTTGTGGTGGTTGTGGTGGGCGTTTGTTGTGGTAATGATGATTATGGTGGTGGGTGGTGCTGTTGGTGATGGTCGTGGTGGTGGTGGTGTGGTGGTTTGTGGTGTGGTGGTGGTGGTGGGTCGTGGTGGTGGTGGTGGCGGTGGTTGTGGTTGTGGTTTGTGGTGGTTTGGTGGTGTTGTGGGGGTAGTGGTTGTGGTGGTCGTTTGTGGTGGTGGTGGTGGTTTCGTGGTGGTGTTGTGGTGGTTCGTGATGGTGGTGGTGGTGTGGTGTTGTGGTGGTGGTGGCGGTGGTGGTGGTGGTGGTTGTGGTGCGGTGGTTTGTGGTGGTGCTGGTGCTGGTGATGCTGGTGGTGGCGGTGGTGTGGTGGTGGTTTGGTGATTTGTGATGGTGGTGGTGGTGGTGGGTTGCAGTGCTGGTGGTGGTGATGGTGGTGGTCGTGGTGGTGGTGGTGGTGTGGTGGTTTGTGGTGGTGGTGGTGGTGGGTTGTTGTGGTGGTGGTGGCGTTTTTGGTGGTGGTGGTGGTGGCTGTGGTGGTGGTGGTTGTTTGGTGGTTTGGTGCAGTGATGGGTTGACGTTGTGGCAGAGGTGTGGCGGTTGGTGTTGGTGGTGGTGGTGTGGTGGTTTGTGATGGTGGTGGTGGGTTGTTGTGGTGGTGGTGGTGGTGGTGAGTTGTTGTGGTGGTGGTGGTAGTGGCTGTGGTGGCTGTGGTGGTTGCAGTGCTGGTGGTGGTGGTGGTCGTGGTGGTGGTGTTGTGGTGGTTTGTGGTGATGGTGGTGGTTTTGGGTTGTTGTGGTGGTGGTGAGTTGTTGTGGTGGTGGTGGTGGCTGTGGCGGTGGTGGTGGTAGTGTGGTGGTATTGGTGGGTGCGGTGGTGGTGGCGGTGGTGTGGTGGTTTGTGGTGGTGGTGCTGCTGCTGGTAGCGGTGTTGGTACTGGTGGTGGGTGGTGTGTGGTGGGTGGTTGGGATGGTAGTGCTGGTGGTTTGTGGTGGTGATTGTCTGGTGGTTTGTGGTGGTGGTGGTGGTGTTGGTGGGCTGTGGTGATGGTTGATGTGGTGGGTGGTGGTGATGGTGCTGGTAATGGTGTGGTGATTTTTGGTGGTGGTGGTGGTTGTGGTGGGTTGTGGTGGTAATGGTGGTGGTGGCGTTTTTGGTGTTGGTTGTGTAGTGGCTTGTGGTGATGGTGGTGGTTGTGGCGGTGGTGGGTTGTGGTGGTTGTTGTGGTGGTGGTGGTTGTGGTTGTGGTGGTGGAGTTGTGGTTTGTGGTGGTGGTGGTGTGGCCTTCGGTTCTTCCCGCTACCGTTTTTTGGCTTTGGGTCAGAGTTCTAATGGATGCCTCTTGAGGTCTCGTCAGAAGGGTCTCGGGGTCGTCTGGGGAGCATATGTAAAGCCTCATGGACCTTCCTAAGGGCCTCTCGGTGGCTTCTGGGGGACGAGGGTTCGATATGGCGATATGTGTGTTCCCTCTGCGGCCTCTGGGCCCTCTCTGGTAATCGTCGCTGCGTCCCCGCCGTCTAGGCTGCTGGCCGCCGCAAGCGCCAGCGCGCGGGGGGGGGGAGAGGTTTGAACCCCTCCCTCCCTCTCCTGGGCTGCCTCTGGTCCTTGTCGCTGCGTTCCCGCCGCGCCGTCGGCGCTGCTGGCGGCCGCCAGCGCCAGCGCTGGCGCCGGCGGCGGTGGAAGAGGGGTGTTTGGACCCCCCGCCTTTGGGAGGGGGGGTCCGGGGTTCGGGAGGGAGGGGTTAAGGGGGAGGGGTGTCCCCCTGGTTCTGATCGACGGCGCCGAGTGTTGGAGTGTTGGGGGGGGTGCTTACCCCCCGGTTCGAAACGCGCCGCCGAATGTTCCCAAGGCAAGCGCCCGTGGATAAACGTTGGGCCACCGTTTGGCCAAGCTACTGAAACATTTGCTCCCCCAGCGGTGGTGGACACCCTCGGGAGAACACATGGTGGATGAAGAGGGAGGAGCAGGAGAACGAGGAGGAGGAGGAGGAGAAGAAGGAGGAGGAGGAGGACGAGGAAGAGGAGGAGGGGCGGAGGATGAGGAGGAGGAGGAGGGGGAGGAGAGGGAAGAGGAGGAGCAGGAGGAGGAGGAGGAGGCGGACGCGGAGGATCCGTAGCCATTTTGGGTCAAGGTCGACACGCGAGCCCTGGCGCTTCGACCTTGGACGCTGCCAAGGGGTTGGCCCAAGCGTCCAACAAGAGGAAAGGCCTCGCAGCCCCGATACCACACGTGCGCCAAAGCACGCGTCAAGTTCACGTTTTTTTTTGAATCCCACACGCGGCGTAGTGCGTGCATAAGACATGGCAACGCCAGGGCTGCAAGCGGGACGTGGCCATGAGGTAGTGGCAATGCTTGTGTGGCTACAAGTGGCGTGGGCGATCATTGGGTCGACACCGACGGCAGAGCAGCGCCAGCAGGCAGTCGGGAGATCAGCCTCCCCAGAGAATGCAGCAGCCCCCGCCACCTCAGGACACCCCGTTCCGCCCGCGGCCGCGGGGCCGAGCAGGGCCTGTCACGCGGGCGGAGATACAGGCGCTGATCGACGGAGTACCGATGGCGACCAGAGCGGCATCAGAGAGTCATCCCAAGTTCATGCGACCACCAGCCACTCAGGCTCAGCAGACTGCGTACAAGACGGACCTCACTCATGGCTTGGAGGTATTGGCTCAGCTCGTGCTGGCGACACGCCGAGCTGGAGCAGACGACCCTCCGTCCTTGGGGGAGATGGCCGTGGTCAAGTACGCTATCAGCGCGCTCGACCCACTGCCGACGCGCATCGCCCAGACGAAGTGCGAGATGACGGTCGCGAAGGAGAATATCGCCAAGCTCGAGGAGACCCTGGAGAAGATCACGCAGGAGCGGGACACAGCGGCAGAGAAGTACTCATCCCTTGGGATTGCGCTGGAGGAGCTGGAGGCGCAGGAGCAGGTGGAGCAGAAGGCGCGGCAGGGGGCCGCTCAGTCGCTGAACTTAGCCCCACCGCCGCAGCAACCGCCGCCTCAGCCTTCCCCTTTCACGACCTCTGGTTCAATGGCAGCGCCGCGGCCACCCTGCGCGGGCACCCCGTTCCAGCAGGCACAGCCACCAGCCTAGCCAGGTGGCACCATCTTCCACTGGCCGACGGTGAGCGCCACAAGACTCGAATATGACCAGCCCCTTGACGGACACGGACACGCAGAATATCCTGGCCTTCCTCATGCAGTTTCAGATGAGGCAGCAGCAGCAGCCACAGGCGCCAGCCCAGGGGCAGCTCCCCCCCCTGGTGTGGCCGCCCAACGGTGCTGGCAAGGGCCCCTGGGCGCCCTGGATGGGCCCCTTGGCGACCACGCCACAGCAGATGCCACTGCGCCCAGCAGGCAGCCCGACGCCGAAGAGGGAAGCAGGGCCGACAGCCGAGGCCCGAACGCCATGGAGAACGCTGGGTACAGTGGCCTCATGACGGACCCACCAGCGTCTGTGGTCTCGGTAGCAAACTCGCCAACACCCATTGGCGGGCTCCCGACTCCGTTGGCAGCATCCCAAGTGGCTTCAGCATCGGCTGCTTCCATGATGCAACCCAAGGAGGAGTCAAGGAGGAGGTAGCGGCCAAGGACCCCTACGCAAGTGGAGGGATGTTCGGCCCGACCCAGATGCGGGGAGGAACGGCGGCGGCCTCCACTCAAGTGGCACCGGCTGCGCAGCATTACTTGGCGCCCGCCGAGCCGATGGGAACGCAATCGGAGCACGTACCGGGCCCATGTGCATCCATCACGGAAGCGAAGCGACGCCCAGTCTTCAGCAGCGGTTGGTTTCACCTTTGATGGTATCACATCCGACACCATTTTTCACAGAGCTGACATGGTTGCTTGGGCGACTGCATTCTTGGAGCCATGGGCATTGCGGAACATGGCCAGGGACAGTTGGCTTTGGTGGTGCGAGCACATTGTGAAGCAGTGTTTGCGAGAGTCACTTGGGCTGCCTGCGCTCATTATGGATTTGACACATCATCCTACGTACCTTCAGGCAGTTGCCCATGATATATGCTGCCTGGCTTGCGCGCGTAGTCGTCAGTCGTGGCAGCGTCATGCGGAACGCTGTCGCAGAATCGGACACAACAGTCCAGTGGCATGGGCGATGTACATGATTTCACGTTTGGAACAGCTACGGGACGTTCGCCCACGTCATGCTGGGGAGATGTTCGACCAGAACAACTACGAGAGCATGGTTTCTGAGATCGAACGCATTCATCGGGCCTCACTGGCCTGCCCGGCGGTTCGGCAGTGTCATTGGGGGCTCGCATCAGATGAAGTTGAACCACCTGAGCTGGATTAGTTGATTTTACTTCACACCGCTTTGGAAGTGGGGCGCGGCGCGCAGCAAGGGGCTCCGCCACCCACGTCCACAGACGGGCCGCGAGCAACGACGCATCCAGACTCAGGACACCCAGAGTCCAAAGTTGCCAGCGCCAGCCACCGCAGCTTTTTCGACCCACCTTCCTTGGGACACAAGGAGGCAGCAACTTTTTACGGCTGCGGTTGCCAGCCGCGTTGTTCTAGACGCGATGGAGCTTCTGATGCGCATGGCAGACCCTGTCTTGAAGAGCCTTCCGCGCGAAGACGCGGGGGGGGGGGGATTTCGCCGGGGGGGGCCAGGGGGCCCCCCCGAGGTCCAGGAATTCGTGACGCGCGCGCACGCTGGATCACGGGCTCACACCAGATGACCTTCTAGGAACCCCCGCTGATCATGATTTGCAAGCCACGCTTCGAGAGCGGGAAGTTTGTTTGGCGCTGGCCCCCCAGAGCCCCATAGGGCCCCATCCCTCCTCCGTCGCCGCGGCGCGTTGGCGAGACCCCCCCCCTTCGGAAACCATTTATTGAAAGGCGGGTGCCAGAGCCTGCGCCCCCCCCCCCCCCCTCCCCGACCCCCCCGCCAGCCGCCACGCGTGCGAGTGGTGCTCATATCGAGAAGAGCCCTGCCCATCCGCGCTCGCCGTCGCAGAGTGCGCAGCATGATCAAGGAAGGGCCAACAGCACCAGCTTGAGCTGCAAATTCAGAGCATTGCAGCCTCTCTCCTTTGCCACTGCTACATTTCCAGCCCCCTTGTTGGAGATTACTCCAGAGGATGAATTGCTGCAATCTGGACTGTTCGAAGACATGCCCCGCGCGGCGGTTCTTCGCGCTCCGCCCAGACCGATCGCGCCGACGAAGTCATGGATTTACACGGATGGGTCCCACTTTCTCAGGGGCTAAGCGCGCGGCGCGTGGGCGTTCGCGGCTGTTGCTCAGAACCCTAGCGGGGTTTCGGTTTGGGCCGCGGCGAAAAATGCCATTAGTACGACGATAGCGCTACTTGGCCTTATTCGGGCCTGCTTCTGGACTTCCACGGCCCCCTTTCGACATTGAACATCGTCTTGCTAGTGACTCTCAGCGCGCGATGCATTCTGCTCAGGGAGACCAGATTCCTCGCAGTGCTCGGCAGATTGCGAGGCTTGCCCACGTAGTTTGGATGCATGTGGTTAGCCGGCGCCAGGCTCGCATCCAGCACGAAAAGACGCACGCTGGATGCCACTGGAACATGTCAGCGGACAACTTGGGCACAGCCACTGCCGAAAATGCGCTCCCCCCCCGGCCGTTCCCCCCCATCCTGGATCGATGCGGTCGCGTTTGAGCCCAGTAGGGCTCGGGAATGGCTTCCCGAAGCCCAGCAGGAAGGTCGACTCGACCGAGTTGCTTACCCCCAGGTCCGGATCCAAGGGGCCCACGGGAGCCTCAGCGGCCCCGCGCCTACATGCGACCATGCTCAGCCCTGCACGCGCGAGGAGGACCGGCGCCCCCCTTCGAAGGCCAGAACGGTGCATGTCAAGGCGGCGGCCTTTAACGCTCAGTCACTTCGCACCAGCAGGAGATGGGGGGCTCGAGGTCGGCACCGCATGGCTAGACAGCAGTTCTTTCAATCCCAGCTTGAGGAAGAGGGCGTCCTAATCGCGGGGGCGCAGGAGGGGGGGACTAGCAGAGGAGCGAGGGGGCAAGGCAATTTTGTGGCGTGCGCGGCGGGACACGATCAGCACAATCTCGGAGTTTAACTTTGGATCAGCCTTGCGACCCCCTATGCCCACCAGGGGGGGAATCTTATGGTTTTGAAACCCCAGAATGTGCAGCTGGCCCACGTGCACCCCCGTATCCCCAATGCGAAAATCAAGGCGCCTGCCCTCTCCCTCATTGGCTTAGTGGCCCACGCCCCGCATGCTGAAATTGCCCATGCTGAGCGGTCTTTGTTTGGCAGGAGCTGGGGAGCTTCACTCGCAAGTGGGGGCCCGACATCACTTGCATCGATGCGAACGGCAAAGCAGGATTTCCCACTGGTGAAGCCGTTGATGCTGCTGGACCTGCCAAGCCACAAGATGGCAATGGACAGCAGCTGAATGACATGCTCCTCAGTGCCCACATGGCGGCGGCTAATGCGATGCAGTGTAAAGGAGACGGGTGCACCTACAGCTCTAAAAAAAGAGAGTCTCTCGTGACCCTTGTGGGCACTTGGGCCGCGCATGACTTCGAGCACCTTAGAGAGCACGAGGATCGCTATTCCCGAGTGGCCGAGCTCAAGTGGAAGCAGAACCCTACCAGACAGAAGGCGTTCGTTTCGAGGACTGATCATCATTTAAGATTCCAGAGACAACTGGCTCAAGTCGAGCTCCTTCCTTGGGACAGGCTTCAATCGCCGCTGGGGGGAAAATCCAGGAAGATATTCGCGGAACCGCGGCGAAGGCCTTCGGGAAGCAGATAGCGTGACCCAGGAAGCCGCGCATTCAACCGGCCACCATTGCAATGATCCGCGCCCGACGAGCTGTCCGCAAGGCGCCATTTCTTGCGCGCAGGGCATGCCTCCAGGTGGAGGACTTTAGCATGTGCCATTTTTTCATCAAAAAAATCTTGCCGTCAGGTAGCATTGTCACCATTGTCACCATCATGAACGGCATGCCTTCTCTGTGGGCAATTTTTACCCCCTTCACCGAACAGTGCAACATGTCTGTTGAGAGACAATTTGATGTCCATGAGTTTCGCCTGGTGCTTCGTTCATGTTTAAGCAGGGGTTGCTGTGCGCTCCAAGAGGCGCTCGATCATGACTACATAATGCTCTTAGATCTGGTGGGGGGGAGGGGCGGCGACGTCGGACCCCCATGGCCACTCCCTTTCAGAACGGACCCCCAGGGACATGTTCCTGTTGATCCCTTGGCCAAAATCAAAGGGAGGGAAAGTTGCTGATAGAGCTGAGGCGGGCCTGAAGTACTCCCAGGCTTCCGTTGAGTTACCGGTTGTTGGCCCCCTCCAGGCTGACATACGTTGCCACCTTACATGTGATTGAGATGTTCACTCGTAACACTTCGAGAGGGCGGGCCCCGGGGCCCGATGGAATCGCCGGCCTCATTCTGAGAGCGGCCCCCAGAGAGGCGGCTCGACTTATGCACCCCCTGTTTGTCAAGATGAGCTTGATGGCCCACGAGCCTCATGAGCTTCAACTTGGTCCAGTTGTTTCGTTTTACGTTTCTTGTGCACAGAAAGAGGAGACCAGGCCATGGCGACACCACAGCGTCATATACTGTCGTGAAATACCATTCTGAAGCTCCACCATCAGTTCATACGATCGAGAACCAAAGAACTGTTGTACCTCTTGCTTTGCCAAGAGCAGATAGGAGGCATACCTGGGCGAGGGGCGGACTCCGCCTGCCTGCTTATCCGCTGCCGCCTGCAGGAGCTGCCCCCCCCAATAAAAACAGACTGTCATCGTTGTTTTTTGGAGTTCGTTGCTGCGTTCTACTATATTCCGCGCCAACTCATCATGTCTCTCCCCCAGGAGGAGGAGCAGTTTGAGGATGCGGTTTCGGCTCTTCCCCGCCCTCTGCTTTACCAGAATACTGTGCCCCAACTTGCCGGGGCGCTTATCTTAGACAGAGAGCTGGAAGGCCAGCACTTACTTGTGCTCATTCGGAGCACGCAAGCTGGCAGTTGGTGGCAGCATAGGGGGGCTGAGAAGTTCGTCCTTCGTTCTTTTAAGTCTAAGCCAGGATCGGCGCTTGCGCGTGACATTCTCAACCTTGCCTTTGCCCCCATTGTCAGATGCGTCCAACATGATATGACCCAATGAGGGCATGTGGCCCCGATCCCGCCGACGGAAGGCCCATTCGCTCCTGCCGCGCCAGCCCTGGGGGAGCCCGGCGCGCCCACTGCCTACGTCGACGACCGCGCGTCCATAGTCTTGTGAAGATGCCGGCCTGGCCACCGTGATAGGAGGCCATATGTAAGACGTTGTGTGTGAAAATGCTTCTAGTCAGGGTTTGCAGCTCAATGCGAGTAAGTCGATGCTCATCCTTTGCTTTCCTGGAAAAAAAAAACGCGGGACGCACTGAGCAGCACTTGTTCGGCGTTGAAGGGGATGGCGGGGATCATGTGGTTTCGGAAAAGCATGGCGTGGGAGTCACGGTTGTTCGGCGACATAAACTCCTCGGGGTCATGATTGCTGACAAGCTTGCCCAGCATCAAGAGATCGCTCATAGAGTTATGCAGCCGAGGTGAAACCCGACCCATTCTCACCGCTTCAGCGCCCAGGCGACGGCTTCCTGACAAGTGCAAGGTCAGGTATTCGGAGAGCTATGCGTCCTCTAAGTTGCTGTATAACATGTGCTCTTGGGGCCCCTCACCCCTGCCCAGAATACAAGGTGGGCATCGCCCAGACTGATGTTTATAAGGCCGTCTTGGCCATGCCCGCCCATCGAGAAGGCTCGCACTTCCCCCGGGGCGAGGTTCTTTGGAGACCGGAGAGGCTGCCTTTTGCAGATATACATCGTATCGCTCGTCTCCGATTTGTTGTGCGCATGCTGCGACATGCGCACCTCGCCCTCCTCGCTCTTCTCAAGGCATTGCTCTCCCGCAAGAACACTTGGGTCCAGCCAAGGACTCCACGGCGGTTGGTTTTCGGTGGATGGTGCAAAGGGGAAGTGCCAGAAGAAGGGCCCGCTTCACGCGTGGATTTTGTTTGCTCGCCAGCCGCCGACGAGGCTTCGAGCTCTTGTGGCGACAGTTGCCCAGAGAGTGATAATTGAGAGAAGTGAGGGGTATGCAAAAGAGGAACGCGAGCGTCGCATGTGGGACATGACTAAAGGTCTGATGGTTTATAATAACTATGGAGTCCCTCGCCCCGCTCCTGCTGCTGCCCTTTTTCCACTGCCGCCGTTATGGGCGCGGGCCCCATGGCACGAGTGCGCGAGCCCTTCGAGCCCATGCGACCATCGTGCATCCGGGCAAAAGAAAAGGACCCTGAACAGTGCACTGATGGCTCGTGCTGCCAGGCTTGTACGGCGGAGTTCCATACCTGATCCCGTCTGATCAAACGTCTAAGGGGGGTGCCCGCGTGCATGCGCACGTGGCTTAATAGTGGCATAGCTCGTGCGCCCTCTGCGGAGTAGACCAGGGATCAGACCAAGTTGCACTGGCAAAAGAGTCGACCCATGGGACTGCAGGATAATTGCGCGGCCCGCCCTGCCCATAAGCAGACCTTTGGCCCCCCCCCCCTGGAACCCGCGAAGGCGGGGATAACCCTCACCTCGGACCCCAGCCTTTACCTGTGACTGTCTCGATTGCCGATGCCACCCCCCTTCCGCCCGCTTCTTGGTTTTTGACCGTTTCTGTTGAGGCCCTGGAGTCCCCTGCGTGGCTTGTGGTTGCGGGCAAGGGTGTTGATGGCCCCCGCTCCGAGGGCCTTCTTCGATACCACGCTGAAGCGCACTTCATGGCCCCCCTTTGTCGTGCGATTGAGGAGTTCTGATGATGGAGAAATTTGGCACTGGTGTCGCCGCGTGTTGGATCAGGAAGTTGTGGGAATTGTTGCTGCCCCCCCCGAAGGAACTTGGGATCCCCGTCGGTATAGTCAAGGGAGAGGAGGTGGTCTCTCTCGTCCGATCAGATCTGTTTCTCGACCCCAGGGATTGGCGGCGCTCGCTGTGAAGGAGCAGGGACTTGTGAGAGAAGCCAATAAATTGTGGAGGACGTCGGAAGCGTTGGTGTACGCGGCTGTTCATGCCCGCATCCCCTTCATTCTCACCGGTTGTTTCATCCCTGTTCCGCTCCCCTCCCCTTGGGCCTCATTGCCCACCCAGTGGGTGAAGCGTCAGGACAGTATGGCTTACATTGTACGCCCGTTTAGTAAGCCTGACGGCGCAGTGTTCCAGCAAGCGGTGCTGGCTAATGGAGTCGACGCTGCCCTGATCGAGTTTGGAGGCTGTGAGAGGGAGGGAGGCATGTGGGCAGATGCGCTTCCCTCTGCTGTTTCCCTGTCGTTTGTGTCTTGCATTGTGACCTCCACTGTGGGGGAAGCACCCGTATTGTGATAGTCAAGCGCCCAATCGGGGCAAAGAGGTCGGGGCCCCGGCTGCGTCGTCGCCCCTCCCTCTGCACGGACTTCTCATACTTTAGGAAAGGCGACTTGAACCAATCGCCTATAGCACGAGAGAGAGAGAGAAAGGCAGAGGAAGAGGAGGAGGAGGAGGAGGAGGAGGCGTGGAAGGAGGAGGAGGAGGAGGAGAAGGAGGAAAGGAAGAGGATGAGGAGCAGGAGCAGCAGGCGGAATACCAGTGTAAACCTACTGCGCATCAGCGATGTTATAATACGCCCTCCCTCCAAGTTCCTTCTCCGCAGGTCCCTACAAACATGTACAAGCGGAGGCGCCGATGGCACATTAGCGCAGTGTCCTGCCTGTTAGGATACGCCTATGCGGCCAAATGTTCGGGCAAAGTTTGGCCACGCTATTGAACAATGCGTTCCCCCAGCCATTGTGGAAGCCCTTCGGGGGACACGCACGGGAGAAAGCTGTGGACGAGGAGGAGAGGGGGTAAAAAAGAGGATGGGAAGAAGGATGCGGAGACTTCTTGGGAGCTTCGTGTGGGCCATTCTTGGGGCATCCTGGGAGCTTCCTTGGAACCTCTTGGAGGCCTCGTGAGGGCCTCCCAAGGCCTCCACGGAGCCTTTGGGGGTTTCTTGGGAACTCTTTTGGGCTGTCTTACGCCGTTTCTGGCCCGTCTGACGCCGTCGGATGCCGTTTTCGGGAGCATCTGTGTGCCGTCTTGGGGCCCCCTATGGGCGCTTCAGGGTCGTCTTGACGGCCATCTTGGGTGTCTAGGAGGCCTCCAGGGCAGTCTTGGGGTCTTTCGGGGGCCGTCTTGGGAGCCTCTTGGGTTTTCCAGGGTTATTTCGGAGGCCTCTTCGGCGATCTTGGGGCAATATTCGCGGCCTCTTGGGACGTCCTGGGCCGTCGGAAGGCCATTTTGAAGCAAATGCGAACATCTTGCAAAAACCTATGGAACATCAACGATTCTGGATTCCGGCCATCCGTGAAACTCTTGCGCTAGGGTGAGAGCCACATTTTGAAAACGGCCCGCCCTCCATGCGTGAAGTTTTCGGACACTTTTAAAACGACTGCGCGCGGTTTTCAGGCGAGAGCCACAGTCTGAGAACCATGCGCCCTCCATCCGTGAAGCTGTTGCAAAGATTCCGTTTACAGATCATAAGTGATAAGGAAGACTCAGCCGAGACGGCCCGCCCTTTCGTCCGGCCTCTTGGAGTTATGAAGAAGGAAGGGAGGAGGAGGAGGAGGAGGAGGAGGAGGAGGAGGAGGAGGAGGAGGAGGAGGAGGAGGAGGAGGAGGAGGAGGAGGAGGAGGACGAGGAGGACGAGGAGGAGGAGGACGAGGAGGAGGAGGAGGACGAGGAGGAGGGGGCGGGGGGGACCAAGGGGGCAGGGGCGGGCGGCGCAGGGGGCGCAGGAGTGCGGCAGAAGCGGGGGCTGCGCTCCCTGGGGGGCGGGGAGGGGAAGAGCTTCTGGGAGCGAGCGCGCTCACGGCGCAGGGGAGGGGGCGAAGGGGGGTGTGGCCGTGGGCAGCGGGGAACGCCCCCCCCCCGCGCGGCGACAAGGTGACGGGGAGCCCGCACGCGTCGGACCTTTTCGAGGACGAGGAGGTCTTCGAGGACGAGGAGGTCGCCCGCGCCCCTCGCGCGGGCCGCTCCCGTGCCCTGGCGTTCTACGCTGGCGGCGCCTGCCTCCTGGCCGTGGTGGGCTTGTCGGCGGTCGCGCGCCAGCTCGGCATGCTGGCGGGCGGCGGCGGTCGGCGGCGGCCCGCCTGGGAGCTGCTCGAGCAGGCAGGCAGCTCGGGCGAGTAGGTGTGGGGCCCGAGCGGCGGTGGAGCCAGATCTCGGGTGCCCGTTGTGCCGCGATGGAGTCTTCTCCACGCCCTTCCTCCCCCTCGTCGTCCTCCTCCTTCTCCGCCTCCCCCTCCTCCTCATCCTCCGCCTCCGCCTCTTCTTCGAATTACAGAGAGCTCCGGATGCCCCGAAAAGCAAAAAATACGAGCTGACAAAGTCGAGGTCCCCCTCCCCACCTCAAACCCGTCCTCCTTGTCCTCTCCCCCGCGCTGGGCCGGCGCGTAAAAAGCGCTCGCCAGAGGCAGAGCCAGGGAAGACAGCTCCGCCACCTCCTCGTCGGGGAGGACGAACAGGATGGGTGGGTGGGTGGGGGTGGGGGGGGAACTCGAGGGCAACGATAGGGGGGGATAGGCATCGGGGGGATGCATCGACCCCCTAATCGCCCATTGATCGCCGATAGGGGCCCGATAGCCCCATCCTGCCCAGGAAGGTGCGGATTCACTATCGGAGGCCTATCGCCAATCTATCGGCGATGTATCGTAGAGTCCAGGTCGATGTTTCCCCCACTATGCCAGTCCCCCCCTATCGTTGCCCCTCAGGAACAGGGTGTCGGTACAACCCCCCCCCCTAAACGTGGACGACCCATTCGACGTAGCCCAGACCTCGGTGACATCATGCCTGGCCCGCGCGGAACGGGCGTGGCACCTGCATTCTGGCGACACGCTCGTCTCGGAATGATGCTCTGGCTTGTGCGTGGGCCACATCTCTGATTAGAAATGTTGCTGCCGCCTAGTCGCCGGCGACATCCTTCATTGAGCGCGTTGTTTCGCTTGTGCGTGGGTCACATCTGATTGAAAATGCGGCTGCCGCTTAGGCGCCAGCCACGTCCTTCATTGAGAATGTCGTTCTCGCCTTGGCTGCCAAATACCTGATTGAAAATACTGCTGTCGCCTAGGCGCTGGCGACATCCTTCATTGAGCGTGTCCTTCTCGCATTGGCGCTGGCCAGATCTTGAATTGGAAATGTGGCTGTCGCCGAGGCGCCGGCAACATCCTTCAATCAGCATGTCGTTCCCGCTTTGGCGCAGGCCACTGATTAAAAATGTTAGTGTTGCCTTCGCGCCGACGACATACGTCATTGAGCATGTCATTCTCGCTGTGGCGCCTGTCACATGTCTGACGGGAAATGCTGCTGTCGCCCAGGCGCTAGCCACATCTTTCATTGACCATGTCGTTCTCGCTGTGGCGCCGGTCACATGTCTGATGAACAGTGTCGCTGTCGCCCAGGCGCCGGCCATGTCTTTCATTGAGCATGTCGATTTCGCTGCGGCACCGGCCGCATGTGATTGAAGATGCTGTTTTCGCCTAGTCGCCAGCCGCACGCATGATTGCGATAATTGTTCTCGCCTCAGCGCGGGTTGCACTCTCGACTCGGAATACTGCTTTCGCCCAGGTCCTGGGCGCTGGCCGCGCGCATGATTGCGATTGTTGTTCTCGCCTCAGCGCGGGCTGTGCTCTCGATTTTCAAGAAGCTTAAGCCATTCCGCAGACCCCCTGATAATGATAGAGAAGGAGGAAGAGGCTGACGCGGGCGACGACGACGACGACGACGACGACGACGACGGTGAGGGTGAGAAGGAGGAGAGGGAGGAGGAGGAGGAGGAGGAGGAGGAGGAGGAGGAGGAGGAGGACGAGGACGAGGACGAGGACGAGGACGAGGACGACGAGGACGACGGGAATGTTTTCGATGGTCTGGGGTCTTTGTCGAGGTTACCTTCGTGGAGCCTCTCTGAGTGAAATGAGTCCGTCGAGGCGCTGGGGCCTCCTTTGTTCCAAGATGGTCGGGGCGGGTTCCTGGGGTCGGCGGATGTTTACAAACATACATGCTCATGGCGTCCACGTGGATGCGGTTTGGGATTGTTTTCGGGCCTCTCCTGGGCCTCATTGGGGCTTTACTTCGGCCTCTTAGGCGCTCCTCGGGCTTCTGGGAGGCCTCTTGAGGGCCTGGTGGCGGTCTCGGGGTCATCTTGGGGCGGAGGGCTCGAGATGCCGGTTCGCGTTCCATTCCTTGTTTTTGCCCTTCGTGCCGGTATGCCAAGCAGCCGGCCGGGCCGCAACCTCCTCGGGCTGCGTTTGGCCCATTTTGCTCTTCGTGTCGGCATGCCAAGCAGCCGGCCGGGCCGCAAGCTCCTCGGGCTGCGTCTGGCCCATTTGCCCTTCGTGCCGGCATGCCAAGCAGCCGGCCGGGCCGCAACCTCCTCGGGCTGCGTTTGGTCCATTTTGCTTTTCGTGCGGGCTTGCCAAGCAGCCGGTCGGGCCGCAACCTCTTCGGGCTGCGTTTGGACAATTTTGCCCTTCGTGCCAGCATCTGAAGCAGCCGGCTGGGCCGCAACTTCCTCGGGCTGCGTCTGGCCCATTTTGCCTTCCGTGCGGGCATGCCAAGCAGCCGGCCGGGCCGCAACCTCCTCGGGCTGCGTCTGGCCCATTTTGCCTTCCGTGCGGGCATGCCAAGCAGCCGGCCGGGCCGCAACCTCCTCTGGCTGCGTCTGGCCCATTTTGCTTTTCGTGCGGGCTTGCCAAGCAGCCGGTCGGGCCGCAACCTCTTCGGGCTGCGTTTGGACAATTTTGCCCTTCGTGCCGGCATCTGAAGCAGCCAGCTGGGCCGCAAGCTCCTCGGGCTGCGTCGTGCCCAACCTGCCCAGCCTGGGTTTCAGGTCTCGCGCGAGCTCCTTTGCGGGTGGGTGGCTTGGTCGATCAGGATACACCTGACACTATTTGGGGCCCCTGATGCTAAGCTCCCCCCCCGCCACGGCGGTGTACGTTGGCCATCTTCTCGGCTGCACTCGGCGCCCACGTGGCAGTCTTCTCGGCCGCGGTGCTAGCCTTATACGAACCGCTCCAGGTCCCAGCGAAGTCTGGTCGACCCTTGGTGCGCGGCGCTTCGAAGTTGATGGCGTCTTTGGGGCGCTGTGTATCCTGCTTTCCCGCATTGTCTCCTGCTTCTCCTCGAGCCGACAGACGGCGCCGCGGACTGTCAGCAAGCTGACAGGTCGCAGTGAGTGTGCAGCGGACTCGGTGGGATTCAGTGTGGCTTGCGGTGTGCCGGTGGGGTGCGCAGAGCAGGAGGGGTTATGGGAGAGGGAAGGATGGGGAGAGCAGAGGAGCAGCGGACATCCCGCTGTTGGCTTGGGGTGGCGGCGGGGCGCCTGGTAAAACAGTTTGATATCCTGCTTCCTCATCCTCCTTCTCCGCCCTGATCCCTTTGCCTTTCCAATATCCTCCTTCCTCGTCTTCCTTCTCCGTCCTCGCCCTTTTCCTCCTCCTCCTCCTCGGGGTGGCCAGCCGACCGTGTGTCGAGGCGGATGCGGGCGGACGTGCAGGCGGGCTCGGTCGGCCCCTGACCGGCTGCGCGAACGGACGCTCCAGGCTGCACGAAGTGGACCCACAGCACCTCCTCTCGTGGAGGGGGGATGACGAGGGAGAGGAAAGGAGGAGGGAAGAGCAGGAGGGTAACAGGAGGAGGATAAGGTTCTTTTTCGTGTGCGGAGGAACGCCCCGAGACTGAGCTCCCTCTCCCTCGAGTGGGTGGGCCTCGCGCTCCAGCCTCTCCTGCCTCCGCCCGCTGGCAGCCTCCTGGCTTCCTCCCTTTTGCCTGCTGCAGCATCCGTCGTCGGTATTTCTACGACTACAACTACGGCTACGACCTACGACCTACTACT
>CAUYUJ010006668.1:1836286-1868786 GCA_963575745.1 Prorocentrum cordatum
TGGTGTCGGCGCCGATGCTGCTGTAGTGCGCGTCGTACTATTGGTTCCCAGTGTGCGGGTCATGGTGGTGTTGCTGGTTGCTGGAGCTTCTGCGCGTCGTGCTGCTGCTTCTCGCGGTGTTCGGCACAGTAGTGCTGCAGGTGGCTCCGTTGCTGGTGGCGCTAGTGTTGCTTGCGATGCTGCTGCTGGCGGCGTTGATACTGCGCGTGGTGATGCTGCTTCCGGAGTGGCACTGCAGGTGGGACTCTTGCTGCTGCCTTTGTCTTGCTACTCACAGTTGTGCTGTTGGTGGCGCTTGTGCTGTTGCTGCTGGTGGCGATGCTGCTTCCTGTCGGGCTGATCACATTGGAACTGCTCGTTTCGCTCGTGTTGCTGGCCGACGCGTCGCGGGTCGTCGTGCGCATCTCCGCCAGGCCGCGTGGGCTGCGGTGCGAAGGGCGAGCAGCCGGCTCCTGTGGGACAGGCTGTGGGCTGTGCCCTGGGGCGCCCTCGGTGCCCAGCGCAGGGTCGAACGATTTGGGCCGTGACGTTTTTTGTTGCGCTGGGCCGATCGCGCTTCCCCCCTCGCCGGCCTCGCCGTCGGGGCGATGGGGACGCTCGCGCAGTCCAGCGCGAACCGCCTAGTGCTGCTGGCTCCCGTCGTGCTCGTTCTGGTGGAACTGCTGGTGGCGTTGGTGCTGCTTGCGCGTGTGATGCTGATGGCTTGACACGGCGCCGGTGCTAGGCGTTGGAGCTGCTGTCCAGGCTGGGCGGCGGCAGGCGGCGGGCGCTGACGGTGAACCCACGACGAGTCATTGCCCTGGCGCTCCTGGTTAGCGCTGCTACAGTAGGCCCCAGCTGGCGCAACCCGTTCCCTGGGAGCGATCGCCGCTGGGGCTTGGGCCGAGCAGCAGTTGCTCCTGTGGTGGGGTTCGCAAGACTTCGCGCGGACGGATTGCATATTTCTGCTCTGGGGCGCCCCAGTCCCCAGCGCAAAATTGAACGACCTGGGCCATGACGCTTTGCGCTGTAGTGATCGCCTGCCCACCTGCTGGTCTGGCCTGCGGAGAGGTGGGGGCGCTCGCGCAGTCCAGCGCGAATCACCTGGCGCTGTTAGGTCCCGTCGTGCTCGTTTTAGTGGAACTGCTAGTGGCGTTTGTGTCGCTGCGCGTGGTGTTACTGCTTTTCGTCGAGCTGATTAGAGTGGTGCTGTTGGTGGTGCTTGGATTGGCGCGTGTCGTGCTGCTGCATCCTGTCGTGCGCGTCACGGTGGTGCTGCTCCTTGCGCGTGTGCTGGTGTGTGTAGTGCTGCTGCTTCTCGTCGTGCTGGTCACTGGTGCTGCTGGTTGCATTCAAGTTGCTTCGCGTGGCGTTGTTGCTCCCAGTCGTGTTCGTCACAGTGGCGCTGAGGGTGACGCTGGTGCTGCTGCGTTTGGTGTTGCTGTTTGCTGTCGTTGTGGTCACAATGTTGCTGCTGGTGGCGCTTGTGCTGTGTCACGTGGTGCGGCTGCTCCATTCCCCGTCGTGGTCGTCACACTGGTGCTGCTACTGTCGCTGGTGTTGATGCGCGTGATGGTGGTGGTGCTGTTTGCTGTCGCGTTGGTCAGAAAGGCGCTGCTGGAGTCGCTTGTGTGCCTTGCACTACTATTTCTGCTGTTGTTGGCTTTGGTGCTGTTGCTGCTGCGCATGGTGCTGCTGTTTCTGGCGCTGCTCGTCTCAGTGGCGCTGCTGGTTGCGCTAGAACCAGTGCGCGTGTTCAGTGGGAGACCTCGCCCACGATTGCGACGGACGCTCTCGCGTCACCAGTGGCCACATCCACTATATCGACTTTTTGTTGGCCTTAACCCAGGCCGCACCCATGGTTGGCAGTGCAGGCCACATCCATGATTGCGAATGTTGCTTTCGCATCTTCGCTGGCCACGTCAATGATTGCGACCGTTGCTCTCGCTCCAGTGCCGGCCACATCCGTCATTGCGATTGTCACTTTCGCCTCAGCGCCAGCCTTATCCACGACTACGACGGCTGCTGTCGCCCTGGCGCCTGCCATATCCATGATTGCGAACGGTGCTCTCGCCGTAACGCTGGCCACATCCATGATTGCGAGTGTTGCTATCGTCTTGGCGCTGGCAGCATCCACGATTGCGAATGTTCCTCTCGCTTCAGCGCCGGCCACATCCACGATTACGAAAGTTGCTCTTGCCTTAGCGCCGGCCACATCCATGATTGCAAATGTTGCTGTCGCTTCAGCGCCAGCCACACTCACGATTACGAAAATGACTCTCGCCTTAGCGCCAGCAGCATTCACGATTGCGAAAGTTGCTCTCGCCCTAGCGCCGGCCACATCCATGATTGAGACTGTTGCTCTCGCGACAGCGCCAGCCACATCCATGATTGCGAAAGCTGCTCTCGCTTCAGCGCCGGCCAGATTCTTCATTGGAAACCCTGAGGGGGTAGAAGTGAAACAGTTGGCACTTTTGCGTTGCATGTTCCTGTGTCGCTCCATTCAGGTGCATCATTTACTACAGCGCGCGCGTGAAACACTGGTGTTGCCGAGCCGTTGTCCACGTTAACTTGAATGGGTCACGTTAGCTTTGGTGCAGTGTCGACAGGGCCTGGGTCAGGTTAGGGTAGGGATTGGCTACGTAGGGGGGGGGTACAGGGGTACAGATTCTGCCGCGCATGAAGCCGATGCGCTGACCCCCCTCGGCTACACTCCCTTCCGTCCACCCCGATCTTCGTCCTTGGCCTCCTTCCCCCCCTCGTCCGCCCGCCGCCGCCTTCTCCTCCTCTCTTTTGTCGCTGTCCTCTCAGTGATTTGTCGTCTGGGTGCCTAGGGGGAGGGCGATCGCACATGTCGGCCCCTCCGCGGAATTAGTCGAGCGACCGCGCGGCCGACGACCAGCGTGATAGTGAGCCGCGGTGGTCGCCTGCAAAGAAAAACGCGCAGTGGGTGGGCGGGGAGTTGCGCGGTGGTCCTACTGCTGTGGTCCGCTGCCCGTCCCCCCCCCCAGGGCCCCGCGGCGCCCTGAGAGGCAGTTGGACAGGTCCGGCGCAGAGGCCGACAGAGAGCCCACGCGATCTGGTTCTGGACGACCTGGACCGTCCCTGGGCCCCCAGAGGGCTGCCCCCGGATGGGTCCTGGCCTCCCCCCACGGGGCCCTCGGGATGGCCAGATGCCCGCGGGGCCTCCACATGAGCCACGCAAAACTGGGGGGTCGTCTGCGCCGAAACTGGCGCGTAAGCTGCTCGCGCAAGGTCGCGCGTGAGCGCCCTCGCTTCCAGCGTAGCATGCCGCGCTGGCGGCCCGCGTAGGCCACCGCGTAAGGTCGCGAAGTCATCTCGCGTAGGACCCGATTTTGATCGTCGCTCAGATGACCGCGGGACCGCCACATGCTGAGGAGCACCACTCCTGATTAGCGTTGGCTCGATGCTGCAGTGTCGCACGGCGCAGGTGCCGATGACCTGGCCTCTCGGTGCTTTCGTCCTCGCCCGTGCGGCGTTCTCTTTGAGGGCGCGGACGCCGAGGTGTCCAGGTTGCAGCCCTTGCGAGCTTGCGGTGGCACTCCGCGGAGGGGATGCGCCCGAGCCTCTCTCCTTCTCTCACCTTTGGCCGTGCCCCCGCCCGAGGCTGGCAGAGCCGCCTCCATGCACTCTGCCGGCCGCGCCTCCATGAACTCTGTCCTCCTCCCACCTCCTCCCCCTCAAGATTTGCATAGGGACGTTTGGAGCAGCGCGTGCCGACCAGGGTAGTCCAGCCGTGGCGGCGAGGGCCCACCGGGAGGCCCAAAGCAGCAGCGCCGCACACAGGGATGCCCCCACTGCTTGCTTCGCCCTCCCCGCCAGCAGGCTGAGCGTGGATGACCTGCTCGCCGGCAGGAACCTGAGCGACGCGTACAGCCCGCTGAACAGCAGCGTCGCCTCCAGGCCCGTGCCACCGATGCTTCGCCCCTCCTCCGCTCGTCGTCGCCGCTCTCGGCCTCGCTCGTCGTGCTCGCCGTTGCGGTTCTCGTCCTCGCCCCCCTTGTTCACATCGCTCGCTCCACGTCCCTCTTGCTGGCGCTTGCAGGGTTGAAGGCGCGCACGCGCGTCGGCTGTCGAAACACCCGCACCACGCTCCGCGCGACGGCCATATCGAGACGCCGAAACGGGGGGAGGACCGAGGAAGATACGACGGACGAGACGCTTGGTTCCCCCCCTCCTGTGCCTCGCCGAATCCTTAGTTGTTTCGCCGACCTTGGTTCTCCTCCTTCTCCGCTGTCTTGACAGTCTTGTGTGTCCTCCTCGTTCTCTCCGTCGTTGTGTCAGCCCTCCTCACTCCCCAGTCCTCCCTCCGAGGCTGCATGCTGTTGGGTTTCTTTGCGCCCCCGCGATAGTCGCAGGACAGGAGGGTCAGTGCATGTGTTGGATCATCGCACCTCCTCCCTCGTCCTCCCTCCTCCTGCTTCCCCCCCTCTCCCATGTGCACCGCATGGTCATGAGTGACCTTGCACTTGATGCGGCCGTTCCGCCCGCGAGAACAGGGAGCAGGGCGGGCAGCGTGAAGACCTGACCTCCTGCAAAACGGCTCGCCCGTACTCACTGGAATCAGGTCCACCTTGGTTTGCGCAGTGGCTCGAGGTTCCTCAGGTCCTTCGTCGGGTCTTCCCTCTGGCGCTCCTCGTGAACCGGCGCAGGCGGGACTACCAAAGGGGCTTCGTTCCCTCTAAGGGATGTTATTGTGGCAGAGCGCTGACTGTAGCCGACCGTCCTCTCACCCCGCGCGCCTGCCGCGCAGTGTGCCCTGGCGCCCAGGGAGTGGCGCGCCGTAGCCATTTTGGCTCCGGTTCGAAACCTTGCCGCGAGGCTTCGAGCTTGCCCGCAGCCGTGCGGCAGGCTCGAGGTTCTTTCAGGTGACGGACGGTGATCCTCTCTGGCCTGGGGTTCGCGACCCCACACTTCCAGTCCCCGAGGTCGGCACCAGTGTGGTCGGCCAGCATTCATCACGATTCCTTTTCTCTTCGGCCCGCAGCCATGTCCAACCGCAGGCGTGGCAGCGGCAAGTCGCCAGTGGCGAGGGTTACGTTCTCGGCAGACTACATGTGATGCAAGAAGTGCGGCTTCCAGTGGACCTATACGAGTCGCCAGTCTTGCTACAGGTGTGGGCAAGCCCTTCGGCCATCGTGCTCCCCAGCACCCCCGCCCCGGGGCGCCTGAGCGCGTGGTGCAGTGCAGTGGTGCAGTCATGATGGCGGGCGCAGCTGGTGGCGCGGCGGGCGTACCTCCGAGGACGAGTGGCACGACGAAGCGGCGGAGCCCGAGTCCCGTGGAGGTACAGCCCCGCTGGCGATCTCCGGTGGTCCAGTCCCTGGGTGACAAGGCCAAGTCCGAGTCTGAGCGGCAGGCGCTCCAGCAACCGGAGGGCGCCTTCGCTCAGCCGCCCCCTGCAGAGCGCCCGTCGCTCCTGGAGGAGGGCATCCAGCGTGCTGCGGCTGCCGAGCAGGCCGCGGGACGGGCGCTCGAGAAGGCCACCAAGCAGCTGGCGGACGTCAAGGGGTGGCTGGTGGAATGCCGGGCCAAGACAGCGGCAGCCGCCGATGCTCTCGTGGCAGCCGAGGACAAGGTCGCTCAGGAGAAGCAGGCCTCGGCAGGTGCCAGCAACCTCCAGCAGCCATCACCTGAGGAGGCCAAGTCCAAGGGTGGTGTCATGAGCCTGTCGGCCCTGCTGCACGTTGGCCACACGAGATTCATCACCGAAGAGGGCCCGCTCTTCGACCTGGATGGTCCCGACATCACGGCGGAACAGCGCGACCAGTTCAACAAGCTCAAGCAGGCCTCCAGGGCATCGGTGCAACGGGCGGTGCGCGCGTATTTCGGTCCTGGCGCTGAAGTGCTCAAGGCCTAGAAGGAGCAGCTCGAGGAGCTCAAGGTGCTACGTGAGACTTTCAAGAAACGCAGGCGCGATGGCCCAGAGGCTGCTGCGCCGACGAAGGCGATGCCAGCGGCCCAATGCCCCAGGGGAGGCCAGCCGCAGGCGCGCGCCCCGATGGCAGCAGCGGCCCAGGCCGCCGCCGCGGCCTCAGAGTAGCCAGACGTGACTTCGCCAGGGGCGGCTTCGAGCACTGCTGCAGTACCTCCTGCTGTTCGCGACGATGCAATTCACAAGGAGCTGGTCGCAGCTCTCTGGCAGGCCAGAGCTCGCAGGGCGGAGGCCGAAGCCGAGCCAGTTCCACCTTAGGCCCTAGCCCCAGAGCGCCCAGCAGCGGGGCTTCGACGGCTGCAGGCACCAGTACGCAATCCTCTACATGGTCAAGCTCGCGGGAGTCGTCCTCCCCCCACTCGCAACAGCGGCAGTCGATGCCATTTTGGAGTTGAGCCAGACACAACAGGGACACTCTTGCTCCTTATTTACAGCGCCTGCAACAGTACACGACAGTGAGGCGCGCTTCCACACGCTGTCGCAGGAGTGGAGCCCGTCCTCTGGCGGGAGAGATGCCCCGAGGTGACGCGGCAAGGGCGGCGCACGGAAGGCGGGGCTCGAGTTCATCGGTGTCAATTGCTTTGCACGGGCTCGGGCACTCGACGTGCTCGACGAAGTGGCCACCAGAGGCATGGTCGGACCCATGCACATCGTCTTCCTGCAGGCTATCAGCTACATTTCAGTGGGCGTGGAGGCGGCTAGCTTCAACAGAAACTACACGGCCGCGCTGGCTCTTGCTGTCAGTGGGCCAGGAGGGGGCCCCACCAGTTGAGTTGGCTTTCTCGTCCCACGCAATGTGGGGCTCACGTACCTGGACGGCATGCGAACATACGACATATCCCCACAGGGGTCTCCTGGCCGAGCAGCTGTTGGATGGTGCTCAGCGGGCCAGCAGGGAGGCCTGATGATCCTCACAGTATACTCCTGGACACGCGAGGGATGGACGATCAGGAACCTCTCTATCCTCGACGCCATAGCCACGGTGATCACGCTGTGCGGCATGCCATGGATATCCCAAGCCCATTTCAACGAGTGTGGCCAATCGCTCCTGGGCATTGGGTGGCGCGAAGATGCCCAGGGTGTCTTGCGAGTGCCCACCGCCCCATGCCCTGGAGCCGCAGGAGGCAGCATCCTGATTTCTTCGTGGTGGATGCACGTATCCAGCACGCCTTCGGCGAGGTCGACGTCTTGCACGCTGCAGCCTCCTCGCATTCGCAGGTTCGCCTCGTAATGCGGTCTCGAATTCGTGTTGATGCCGGCTGGGAGTCGCCAAGTCCCCGCCCCCTCCCAATGGGGCGCCCATTCGGGCCAGCGCCACTGCCGACGCAGTGGCCAGCGCCCGACCGCCAATATAATCTCACCATCGCCGAATCAGATTCAGTCTGGACTCAGATCTCGCCGCGTGCTGAAAAAGAGCTGGTGGATCTCCTGGGTGTGGGCGAACCTCCATCCTACCTCGGTCGTGGGGCTTCCCTCGCTGGACTTTGGCCCCCCCTGGCTGGCCCTCAGTCGCGTGCCCGACCCAGGGGGGGCGCCCGGCTCCCGAGCTTAGCGATGGATCGCCGCTCGGCCCACTTATTCTACATGTCTTGCGCAGGCTGCCCGCCAGGAGGGCACCTGGATTCTCGCGAGTGCCCGCCGCGCCGCGCTAGATTGACGCATCGACGGAGGCGAGGCTCGGCTGCGTCGCGGCTTGGGGGGGAGGCTGAGCACGTCATCTCGCAGCTCGAAAGGTTTCGCACCTTCAGCCTCGAAGGGCCAGTGCTGTTCGAACAGGCCCCTGCGATCAAGGGTTTGCAGCGACGGGCGGTAGCTAATGCACAGCACGTCGAGAGACAGCATGCCCCGTGAGGCAGGGGGAGTGGCGAGGGCGATTGACCAAAAAGAGTCCACGGCAGGCTCTTCGCTTATCCATAGGATCAGCAAGTGGCGTGCCCCTCCCCCCCTGTCACGGGCTACCCCCCCTCCGACCTCGGCCTTGCTTATCCTCAGGCTGCGGCGGATGAGGCTGCAGAGGAATGGTTCAAACTTTGGGAATCCCACGGGCAGGAGGGTTTTGATCCAGGGGGCCGTCCGAGGGGCGCTGCCGTTTTCGCCCGCCCGCTGGTTCATTTGTTCCGCGAGCAGTTCGCAAACATATGTTTGAGTCTTCCTGACGGGAGGGCGATCGGAGCTGGCCGCTGGCATCCTCGCTGGTGGGCGTGGCTACCAGGCGAAGGTCAGGAATGCCTCATCCAGTTAGCAATGCTCATCTCTCGCGCGGCGCAGTTTCCGCAGCTGACTTGGTATATCACTATCTACCTTTTTCTTTCTAAGGGGTCTGGCGGCACTCGCCCTATCGGTCTGTCCCCCCTAAGAGAGTTGGGGGCCCAGGATGGGGGCTCCGAAGATGCTGCTCGGCACCAGATGGCGCGCGATGAAGGGGCGCTTGAAGCGGGGGGGTCGGCGACGAGGGCGTTGGATCTGTTTTGTGCCTTCGAGCACGTCACGATGTCAGTCTTGTGGGCCGTGGCCCTGGCGTGCGGGTATCCAAAGCAGTCTACCAAGCTCCTCATCATAATATGCAACTCTACGAGGCTGGTCGCGTCGCCTTCCGATGGGGCACTTGCCAGCCGCGCGTTGCGCACTTATTCAGCTGTGGTAGCAGGTTAAATAGTAGGCACTCGCGCTCTCAAAACGGATGTGCTCCAGGTTACTGGCGCCATTCACCAATTATGTGGGCCCCGACTCCAGATGAAGCTGTTCGTCGATGATCTTCGCATCCAGGTACGTGGAGCAGTCGACTGTCTGTCGATACTGCAAGGAAGCCATTGTTTTTTATCCACCCAAGGGACAACGCATGTTTCCCCCCCCTCCCCCCCCCCGTAGCGGTAACGCCCTGGCCCCTCTCCAGCGCGCGATCCAGGGCAGCCTAGGGTCTGTTTTGCACCCGAGCGTTCATTATGTTTCACGCAGGAGACTGTTTTTTTAAGGGTCCGGCGATCACCCGGGTGATCGGGCTCCCCGCCCTCCGCCCCAGGATAACCTAACCTTGCCGGTTGTGCAGGTCCATGGGGGGGGGCGCAGGGAGCTCGCAGGGAACGCAGTGTTCAACGGCGCGGTGGTGTCCGCCAGAGCATGTTGGTGATTGAATGCACGTTGGCGAAACGTTGGGGTTTGGTGTGGCATGGGGAGACGACGACGACAGATGACAGACGACTGACGACGACAGACTACGATAGATGACGATAGACGGCGACGAACGACGACGACGACACCGACGACCGGCGACGACCGACGTCGTCCATAGGAAACTGGACGTGCACGTGAGAAGGGCGTGCACAGGCATTGCGTTGTGCACAGGCAGCGAGGCGATTTGGTGCGCGAAATTGCTGCTGTTGCAGCAAGTTTGTTGTGTACGCAGGCGTTGTGGTGCGCGCAAGCATAGGTGCACGTAGGTCGCGCGGTGCACGCGGGCATCGTGATGCACCCACGCAGTATAGTAAAGACAGGCTCTGTGGTGTGTACAACTGCTGGTGCAACATCAGTTATCATGCACGCAGGCATCCCCAGGTTGGTGGTGTATAGGAGCACTGTGGTGCACTGTCATTGCGGTGTACCACACCTTGTGGTGTACACAGGCGCTGCGGCTATGGTGTACACAGGCGTTGTGGGCCCAAAAGACGGAGGAGCCGTTCCCTGCGCAAGAAAAATCAATAATCACAAACGGCTTACATATTGGATTTGACACGTTCGGATTCCCCACGATTTTCTGGAGTTCGGTCCTGCCGGGGGCCCTGGACGTGTACGCAGTTGTGTGGTGTACACACGCAGTTTGGTGCACCCGAGCTGTGGTGCGCGAAAATAATGCTAAAGCAGCATCCGTGGTGACATAGGCGTCGTCGTGTTCACAGGCAGTCTGTGTGTGTGGTGTACACAGGCTTTGCGGTGCACTCGGGCGTTGTGTTGTACAGAGGCTTTGTCGTGTACACAGGCATTGTTGTGTAGACTGGCGCTGCGGTATACACAAGTGTAGTGTGCAAAGGCGTCGTGGCGCACGCTAAATAGGCGCTGTGGTGTACACGAAAATGGTCGACCAAAAACGGGGGTACCGCACCCCGGGCCAGGAAAAATAAAGAAACACACATACTTTACATGTTGAACTTGATATGTCCGGGCCCCCAGCGATTTTCCAGATTTGGGCCCAGCGGGACCTTGGAGTTGCATGGGAGCGCTGTGGCGCAAATGTTTGCCATGCGCTGTGGTGCACGCGGCTCCTGTGGCGTGCACAAGCACCGCAGTGTACACAGGCGCTGTGGTGCACACGGGTGTTGTTTACACAGGCATTGTGGTGTACACAGGCACTGTTGTCTAGACAGGCTCTGCGGTGTACACAAGCAACTGTGGTGTACGAAGACGTCGTGGCGCACGCTAGACAGGCGCCGTGGCGCACGCTAGACAGGCGCTATGGAGTACACAAACATGGTCGGCCAAAATCGGTGGGACCGTACCGCGGGCCAGAAAAATCAAGAATCACAAATATGTTACTTATTGAATGTGATACGTTCGGGCCCCCGATGATTTTCGGGAGCTTGGCCCCGTCGGTATTGCCTTCAGGCGTCTGTGGTGCACAGGGGGTGCTGAAACAGCGGTTGTGGTGCACGCAGGCGCCGTGGCGTGCGCAGATCGCGCGATGTACAAAGGCTTCGTGGTGCACGCGGTTGTCATGGTATACGCAGTCGCCGTGGTGCACACACACACACATACGATTTCTGTAGCAGCCCTGGTGCACAAAAGCATTGTACAGAGCCCGTGCTGTGTGTACAGGCGCTGTGGGCTTGGGCGACGACGACGATGATGACGACGTCGACGACGACGATGGAGGCGGCGCGCCTCAGGGGGTGAGCGCCGCGGCCCCAGTCACCGTTACCCCCCCCCACGCCCCCCCCCCCGCCGCCCCCCCGGTAACATGCGTTATCCCCCGAAAACAAAACATGGTCTCAAGCCGCCGTCGCCTTTACATCCAGCAGATAGAAGGCACCTGGAGCATCCATGTCTCCCATGGCGCCCGCGGTAAAGGGTGCATCCTCGCAGCTGCGGACTCGGCTCGGAGACGCAGTTCGGCCTGGGCCAAGGACCTGGGTCTTGTCATCGCCACCGCCAGTGCGCAGCTGGGCGTTGAACGCGCTGGGGGCGATGCCGTCGGGAAGTGGGACGTGATGCAGAATGCGTTTCAAGTGCGCCGGCAAGCGCAAAGCTAAATTAGGAGCCCTATCCCAGCAAGGGGCCCGCATCGCCCGAGTCGTGAACGCAAGGGGTGTTTCCGTCCGTGACCTACGGATCCAGCTGTTTGGGTGTCTATCCTGTTTCCCTGGCCAGAAAGCGCGTCGTGGTCTCGAGAAGTCTTGGCGGCAATGCCATTGGTCGCGACAGAGTCTTGAGGATCTGGGCTCATCGGGCGGACCCCATAGTTGAGGCCTCACAGGAGCCGCTGTGCATCTGGGCAGCTCAGGCATGGAAGGGCACTCGTGCATTAGATATGGCAAGGGCTTGGCGGCGCGAGATGTCTCGAGAGGCGGCCAGACGTAGCCGCCCACTCGATCGCCCTTGGAGTCAAGTCCGAGGGCCAGCCTCAGCCTGCAATCTGGCGCTCCAGCGCCCGGGGCGGACTTGGCTTTGCTGGCGCGCAATTCAGCTACGCACGCGCGAACTTTTCGACGTGCGTCGGTCGACGCCCAGCGCGACCCGCAAGTCTATAGTCCTGCCTCTAGAGTATTGGGAGTCCACTGAGTGGGCGACGCTACGTGGCATGCCCTTTCGCAAGCCATTCCTTGAGCCCCATCGTGCTGCCGCGCGCTCAAGGAAGAAGGGTCGAGGACAGAAGCAGTCCGCGACGTTGGCTTTCCCGGGGGGCGCCTTTTGGACCCAAGACAATGCGTGGGAGGCAGTCCCGAGGACAGAAGATCGTAGCTGCCAGAGATGCGGGCGTGAGATCGGTAACCAACACCACCGTTTTTGCAAGTGCCCAGCCTTCCAAGAGCAGCGGAGAGCGGCCATAGAGGAGTTCTTTGAGATCGTCCACCGTGCGGCTACCTCTGACTCCTCCTCTCGTCTCTTCTCCAGGGCCCCCACTCCTCGCCCCCTGGTGGGGCCACTCCAGGACACCGCGCCCAGCGCCGAGGCCCTCGACCCCGAGTTCGGGGGCGAACCCCCTCCTGTCTGGCTCGGCATGTTCGGGCGGATCGGGCGTCGGGGCCCCTGGGCTGCAGGCGTTCGGTCGGGGATTTGCTCTCCTGGGCGACCAGGGCAATGTCCGAGAAGCGATGCGCGGCGCGGCCCCTGGGGTGCGGCAAGATCAAAGCGTTCGAAGGGCTGAGCTTTACGGTCCCTTGCATGTGTCGCGTCGCGGCACGGCGTCGCTTCAGGTGGGGATGTATAATGCCACCGTGGTCAGAGGCTTCCGACGAGGCCCACTCTGGCACCGCCAGGCCAGGCGCCCTCATGCCGACCTGTGACATACGATTTGGAATGCGATCGAAGATTCCTTCTCTGGGGGCGAGGGGGACCTCGTTGTCGTCAAGGTGAGAGCGCATTTCAAACTAACAGGTGCAGAGCACCTCGAGGCACTCGCGCGGTGCCATCATTTAGGCAATCAGGCGTCTGACCTCCAGGCCAAGGAAGGCGCAAGGATGCACGCCATCTCTCAGCATACTACTGACGCATGGGTGGCTACATCAAAAGAGGCATCTTCCATGCTCAGCCTGGTCGGTGTTATGACCTGTAGCATAGGCACCTTTGACGATGCCACTGGCCGAGCGCAGAATGTTTCTCTGGCCCCCGGGGCCCGCCCGCGTCGCGATGTGTGTCCCGCCCCCTGAGTCTCGGCGCGCTCTTGAGTGGCATCCGGGGTCCTGGAGATGTGAATTTCGCCAAGCGGGCCTCGTTATCCCGTAAGTTTTATAGAACGAGGTGTTTCTTCCCACGGTCGGTGCCATGCTCGGGTCGACAAGGCTCCTGCGGATGGGGCCAAGGCGACGCGAACTGTCCAGAGTCGGCCACTACGCCTTTTGCAGGGAATGTGGCGCCTTTTCTAGTGCTCGCGCGCGTGGTCTTGCTCGCTGGATGTCCGAAGGGCCCTGGAGGCCACAGTGCGAAGGCTCGCCGAAACCGTTTGCTGGCGGGCAAGCACCCCTTGAAGAATGAAAGGCTGCCTGGAGAGGTGGTCGCATTGTCGATGGCCATTGCCTCTGCTCATTGCCTCTGCTCCCTCCGCCGCTGGAAGCGGCGCGGAGGGCTCCCAGAGGGAGTGACCGCAGGTGGCCGCGAGGTCCTCGCCCATCCCGGGAGCGCTGGAAAACAGGGAGTGGCGCAGGGCTCACGCGTCCCTTGCCTGTGCCTGCGCCGAGTGCGCGGCAGCCGCCTCGGCCACCCGGGACGAGGAGGGAGGGGCACGGACGGCGCCCCCGTCCCGCCTGCCCCTCAGGGCGCCGGCTTCGCAGAGCGGATTCCGATTGGAAAAGTAAGGCGGAGTCCTAGTCAGGTGAATGTCGTTCCGGATTTTGAGATTTTTGATTTGCGTTTTTTTGGCCGGGAAATGAGGCTTCCAAAACATCCACATGAAATTCATTGCGTTTTTCGCTTGCAGCGTTGTGGTTTCATTTGCAGAGTCCCATGCCGATTTCACCGTCGCGCGTCTGCGAAACCAGAGCCATGATCCTCCCCCCTCCCCCTGTTTTCGCATTCCTGCAGGTCCTGTATGGGGTGCCTTCGTCGCTCACGGCTGGGCGCGCACCAAAGGCCCTGGAGCCCAGAGGCAGGGCGACATGGCGCTCAGAGGCAGGGCCACCTCAGCGCTGCAGAGCGCAGATCACCCCCCTCCTCAGCCGGCAGCGACACCCGACCTCCCCCAGGCGTCGAGCAATGGGGGGACGATGAACGCCAGAAAGGGGCCCCCCTGGGACCCAGAAGGGGCACGAACGGTGCGCGTTTCTTACGCCCACCCCCCCACCCATCGCCCCCCACTCATTCGCGCACCCCCCCAAACTCATTGCCACCCTCATTCGTTCACGCCCGGCCGCGCGCGGGCCCGCTCCGGCCGCCCGCCCGCGGACCCGCGCCCGCCGCCGGCTCCCGCCAGCGACTCGGGCTCCGACGACAGCCAGGCCTTTGGAGAGGCGCGCCCCGCCCGCTCTGGGGGGGGATGGGCTCTGGGGGCGGGTGGCCTCGACCCCCCGATCGCCCGCATTCGGCGGCGAGCGAGGGGGGGGAGTGAGAAGCAGAAGGCCTTCTCAGAAGGCGGCGGGGCTTTTCAGGAGCCCTCCGAAGGCGCAGAACACTTCTCAGAGATCCCGAGGCCTTCCGAGCCTTCTGAGAAGGCTCGCCCCTCTCAACTTCCCCCCCCCCCCTGCGCGTCACCGACATACTTCGCAGATGGGGGCCTCGCAGCCCACCCCGCCCAGGAGCGTGTGATCTCGGAACCGAGGGCCCATCGCCGATCTATCGGCGAAGCATCGCCGATTGCAGCTCGGCGTTCCTCCCTCTGAGGCGGTCGCCCCTGTCGTTGCCACCCGCTCTCGTCAGTGGGAGACTGCGCTTCCCCACCCACACAGTAGGGGTGTACCTAAACGTTGGTTTGCTGGACTTCGGCCGTGTTTTGTTTTTTTGAGGGGGAGGGAGGTGCAGGAAAACAGGTAGAGCAAAACGAAAAACATAACGAAAAGAAAACTAATCACATCGCTTGGGTCCAGCCCTGCCACACATCCCTGCGTCGCGGGAAAGGTCGGCACACCTGTTGGTCAGCAGCGAGTGCGAGCGCCAACGCGGTCGAACGCCAGCGGGCCGCGCGCGGCCAGGGCACACTAGACCAAGAGGAAAAGAAGGGGACGGACGCGGAGGAGCATCGCGGTGGGGGGGGCACCAGAGGTACTCCTGACCCCAGTGGACCTTGGAAACGACAGGGCCGTTTTTTCACGGGTTCTGTTTTGCCGTTTTGTAGGCGGTTCCATCGTCGTTTGGTTGCCAGTTCCGTCGCCGTTTGTTTGCCAGTTCCAGATTCGGTTCCAATCCCGGAGCCGTTTTTGTGTTGTTTCCGGTAGCCGTTTGTTTTACCGCTTCCATTGTCTAGAGACATGTTGCCGAAAACGGTGAAAAGCCGGCCCTGCCGTTTCTGGCCCCCAGCAAGTTCCTGACTATTTCTCCTGGCATTTTGACGGGATGCACTTGGAACTTCAAGAAGATGGGCAAGCTTGTCCAAGCTACCATCTTGCCACACTGTGCGAGAATTCTTTCTTCTCGCGGATCGCGACAGAACTGTGCGAACGCGGGGGGAGGCCTCAGGCGTAGAGATCGGCGTCGAGCGATGTGGGGGAGTGACAAGAGAAGGCCCTCTCAGAAGGCAGCGAGGCTTCTCAGAAGCCATCCAGCCTTCTGAGAAGTCTTCTGTACCTTCGGGGTAGGCTTAGAACACCGCACTTCTCAGAAGTTCGGAGGCCTTCCGAGCCTTCTGAGAAGGCCCGCCCCTTGGGCAGGGGGGCGAGGGGAGGGGGGGGGGGAGAGGAGATGGGGGCAATCCAGGTGTGCTCGCGCCACCTCTGACGTCGCACCCCTCTCGCCCACCCGTCCTCATTCTCATTGTGCTGAGTCCTCTTCCCGACGCCGAGCGGGATGCCCAAAAGAGCCTGATCCCCAATTGGCAGCTGCAGGATGTGATACACTGCTTGCTGCACAATCGGCGAGGGGAGCTTTATTGTGCACAGTGGGGGAAGAGGAGGAGGAGGAGGAGGAGGAGGAGGAGGAGGAGGAGGAGGAAGAAGAAGAAGAAGAAGAAGAGGAGGAGGAGGAGGAGGAGGAGGAATTGGAGGAGGACGTGGAGGTGGTGGTGGAGGAGGAGGATCGGCACCAGCAGGCGGAGGGAGGAGGAGGAGGAGGAGGAAGAGGAGGACGAGTGGACGGAGGAGGGGAAAGGAGGATGACGGCGAATGCCCCGATGCTGAAATGCAGCAGGGAGGGGGGTTGCAAGGTGGCCCCACCTGGTCCAAACTGGCCACGAGCGGGCCCAAAGTTAGCCCCATTGGAGCCACAAGCTGGCCAAGATTGGCTCCAAATGGCATTGGCCCCGTACTGCTCCACCGAACCGACAAGTGGCCCCCAAGGTTGGTTTGAGTCCCCCCCCCGCAACTTTGGACCCCCCCGACAGAAAGAGTGGGAGTCCTCGGGTGTACACCCGCATGTGGGAGAGCGCGAAATTTACTTTACCTCCGTTTGTACCTTGATGGCTGAACGTTTCTTCCCTCTGTTAGTATAGTCGCTCGGCTCGACTTCCGCCTGGGAGAGCGGCAGAACAAAGCGGCTGCCGCCATAGATGATTCTTCTCGCGATTCAGGTAGTAGTCCTGCCGCCGCCTGCGATCTCCTCACAGTTCTCCCGAGGAGGGCGAGGATGTGTGGAGTGAGGGTGAGGGCGAGGGTGCGGGCGAACGTGCAGGCTCGCTCCAGGCCCACTGCAGGCCCATGGCAACGCAGCGTGCCTGTGGCGCTCGGCCCGGCAGTTCAGCGACGGGCGGCTCTCTCTTGTTCTGATCGGCGGAGCTGCTCTCGGCTGTAGCGACCCCGAGGGGACTGGGGGACGTAGGTTGCCGCCAGTTGCCCCTCCTCCTCGACCTCTCTCCCTCCCTCTGCCCCTTTTCGTGCTCGCTCCGCTCGCCGCTTTGAGTCTCACACCTGGGTCGCGTGGACCTCCGCATCACAAGTGTGTACTTTCTTGTTGGACTTGCTGCTGCTGAAGAAAGAGAGAGAGAGAGAGAGAGAGAGAGAGAGAAAGAGAGAGGAAGAAAGAGAGAGAGAGAGAACAAAGAAACAAAGGAAGGGAGAGGGGAACAAAGAGAAGGAAAGAGGGGGGCAACAGAAGGGAGAGCGTGCGGGCAGAGTGTGAGCATGAGTATGGGTTTTGAGGTGGCTATTGACCATGGCAGTGCTGGTGAGGGTGAGAGCGACGGTGAGGGCGAGGGCAGATCTGAGGGCGAGGACGAAGGTGAAGCTGAGGGTGAGGGTAACGATGGGTGTGGTGGCGGGTGGTGTTGTTCCTGGCCGACAGAACATCGAAAGAGTACCTCATGCCCCATGACCCCCCTCTGCCCAAGCTATGCTACTCTCGCTTGCACGGGTCTTCTTCTCCTTGATACCTGGCATGGGGCATCGTGAGATGCCACGACTGGCGTGTTCCCCCTGTTTCGGACACCGGGGCCCTCCAGGATCGATCCGGCTGGGAGAATCCAGCATACAGATTGCGTCGAGGCGTCGGACCGTCATTTTTCACGACGTCGAGATTCGTTGACCGTTTGCTGAATCCCCTCTCCATAGCCGTCCTGGCTCAGACTGTGGTGCGGGACGACAGGATATGTATTCGATTCGCGATGGCTGATGCGTTGCAAGGCATCGGTGCGGTTGTGTCCACGCAGCTCCTGGCGCGTGCAGTCACTTTCATTCTCAACATACTGATTGCACGCCTCGCCGCCCCATCGGAGTACGGAGTGAGCTATATTTCGCTGCAGCTGTTCAGCAACCTGTCTCTCTTCATCACGAAGGAAGGCTTCCGGAAGGTCGCCCTGCGGGATCCCAAGGACGAGAAGCATGCGCCATCACAGTCGTCCCTGAACCTGGGCTGGGGCGGGATCTGCTCGTCTGCGCTGCTGTCGCTTCCGCTGGCGTTTTACTGGATGCTGCGCGGGCCCGCAGCGGCGCCGCAGAGCTATTACTGGGCAGTTGCACTCATGGCCGTTGCTTCCGTCGTGGAATCCCTTGGCGAACCCTTCCTGATCTGCACGCTGGCAGCCATGGACTTTCGGGCCCGCGCTTTCGGCGAAGGCGTCGCGATCCTCGCCCGCACAATAGTCATGTTCCTTCTGGCCGCCTCATTCGGTGACTTGCCCCTGGCTTTCGCGATCTCGCAGCTCCTCTACTCTATTGTTTGGGTCATGTGGTTCATGCGCCACCCGAACGTCCTTGCTTGGATGCCGTCAAGGCTGCCAAGCGGCCAGTGGCTACATCCAGACCATTACGAACTGTTGGTGGAGTTCGGTGGCAAGGTGCTTATGAAGCTGGCCCTGACAGAAGGCGAGAAACTCCTCCTCCTGATTTTATTCACCCAGGAGGATTGGGGCGTCTTTGGACTAGTGTCCAATCTGGGCTCCATCGTCCTTCGGTTGCTGTTTGCGCCCACGGAGGAGATAGCCTACAGCTCATTTGCCGGCGGCGGAGCCCAATGGCATCTGCTGCGGGCTCTCCTGATGTTGCAGGGTGGCGTGGGTTGGCTGGGGCTGTGCTTTGGGCCCGGCTTCTCGAAGCTAGTGGTGCGCATCTTATATGGTGTAGACTGGGCCAATTCAGCGGCGCCTCAGGTGCTGACGGCGTACTGTGTGCTGCTGTTTTTCATGGCTCTCAACGGGATATTGGAGGCTTATGTCGATTCCCAGAGTTCGCCCAGGTGGGTGCGCCTGTGTAACCTCTGGCAAATTTTGATCTCGCTGGTGTTAGTGATTGTTGCATGGGGTGGAAGTGGGTATGGGCCAGTGGCACTGGTGTGGGCAAACTGTGCAGCCATGCTCCTCCGGGTGCTTCTGTGCGTATATTTCGTGCGGCAGCGAGTAGATCTGAGCTCGGCAGACCTCCGTGCAGCATCGGCGCTGAAGCTGGCTGGCCTGCTGCTCGTCAGCGGCTGTGGATGTTCCATGATAGTGCCACCGGTGTCGGACACTGTGCCATGGGCAAGGGCCGCCATCGCCATTGCATTGGCCGGCAGCTCTATCCTTGCAAGCGGATTTTTGTGCCGTCAGGAGTTGCGCATGACTTTCGCCGAGGTGCGCAGCAAGAAGACGGTCGATATGGAGCAGGTGGTGCAGAAAGAAGACGAAGTGCCGAGCAAGAAAACATCTTGATGCAACGTAGGATTGTGCCAGGTGTGGCGGCACAATGTGGCGAGCACGATCGGTAGATTGTCATCAGAAGCTCGTGTTGCAGTTCAAAGCAAATTTCAATGTGTACTTGTAGTTTGCCCGTGCTTGATTGCTAGCGTGCAAGACTTGGACAAAGTGTAGAGCCGAGAGATTCCCATAGTCCGGACCAATCGTGAGCGAGTTGGCAGCCATTGTCCAAACATTGCAAGCACACACCTTGGGTCAGCCACGCGTGCGGTTGTGGCTGTGATATGAGCGTGCTCTGCAGTCGCTCAGGTCGGATCCCAGAGCCTCGACGAGCCAGCGCCATGGAAACTGTAAACAGTTCTTCGCAGCGCCAAGGGGCGCGTACACGTGCTAAGAAGTGAGCTCCGCAGAGCAAGGCCAGGTTAGTCCGGACGTTGCAAAGTTACCCGTTAGACGAGACCAGCTCGGACCCTCCCAAACTACTTTGGATTTCTCAAGGCCATCTCTGCCCATGGCGCACTCTCCTCCTTCCGTTCTGTCCACCCCCCTCCTCGTGCTCAATCCTGTTCTTCACACCGCCCCCTTCCCTTCTCCCTTTCCTGTCTGCGCAAACTGACTGGCCACTGGAGTGGACGGAGGAAGTGCCCTCTTGATTGGTATACCAGGGCTCTGCCACACAAGGCGCGAATTCCAACATCGCGGCATGGACTGCTGTGTACAAGTGGTTTTTCTTTTTCAGGAGGGGGAAAATCACACAGACACATGTAATCGTCGATCCCCAGGTATGGGAAAATATGGGAAGTGGAGGGGAGACGACATTCCGATAATTGAAAAATATAGGGAACCTTGGGATTTGTGTCTATTTATTTGTGTGTCCCAGGGCCTCTTCATTTGTTCCTTTCCTATGGGCGTTCAGGCGCGCGGGTCTGGCTCCAGCATCGTGGATCTCGGACTGCCTGCAGTACGCGTACAGTCCCAGGCATAAGACTAAGTCGGGCCTATCCCTCTACAGGAGGAATATTCAAACATACTCGAAACATAGTCTGGGGACGATGTTTTTAAATCATGGTTTGACTATTTGGGGAGTCGTTTTTGGGTATTTGAAATGTTTCGTCCAAAATCCGCCTGCACGGGGACATGCTCTTGTTTCTTGGCCAAGGGCCACAAACTACTGCGACATCCCAGCGTGCCAAGACCCTGCACAGGATGACAAGTCATGAGGCCAGTGGGACCGGGCCAGTTTGTCAAGGTTCACCGACGCCTCCCGAGGAATCCCGATCCCACCCCCGAGGTCCTCCCCTCCAAGGTCCTCCGAAGCCCCCTGGGCCCCACGACGGGCCCAGGGATGGCCACACGGCCTATACCACTTGGCAGGGTCCTGCCAACTCCTTGAACGATGCCAGCTCGGGGCTTGTCTTCGTCAAACATGTTGTTCCTACCTCTCGCTGAATTCTCCACTTGCGCTCGAGGTGAAGCTTGTGAGATCATAGGATCCGGGGGCCTTCTCGTAGTGTCCAACATTGCTGCCTGAGCGCAAATTGTAGGAGGACGAGAATTGGGAGGAACCGGTTGTTGAGGATGATAATGGTGGTGATGATGATGTTGATGATAATGATGGTGCTAATGCTGATGCAGATATTGTTGCTGATGCTGGTGCTGATGGTGACGGTGATGGTGATGCTGATGGTGAGGATGGTAATGGTGATGATGAGGATGATGATGATGCTGCTGTTGGTGATGATGATGATCATGATGACGACGATGATCATCATGCTGGTGATTGAGATGCTGATGCTGATGGTGGTGATGGTGATGAAACTGATGATGATGCTGGTGATGCGGATGTTGAAAACGACGACATGGATGATTATCATTACGATACTTCTGGTGACGATGATGATGCTGCTGATGATGACGCCGATGAAATCGTTGCTCCTGTTGTTGATGATGAGGATGCGGGGGGATTGTGGGGGTGATGGTGATGACGATGATGATGATGCTGATGATGATGATGTTGATCATGGTAGGATGGTGGTGACGATGATGACAGTGCTGATGATGCTGATGATGATGGTGGTGATGGTGGTGTGGATGATGATGATGATGATGATGATGATGATGATGATGGTGGTGGTGGTGGTGATGATGATGATGATGATGCTGATGATGATGATGATGATGATGATGATGATAGTGGTGACGATGCTGGTGGCGATGCTGGTGATGATAGTGTTGCTGATGTGGCTGCCGTTGACGATGATGCTGTTGTTGATGACGCTGATAATGATGGTGATGATGATGCTGATGCTGTTGATGCCGATGATGTTGACGATGATGATGATGCTGGGGATGGTGGGGGTGAGGGTGATGATGATGATGATGATGATGGTGATGCTGATGCTGATGATTTGAGGGAGTTTCTGTGGAACTCACATCATCCTCACCCCCGGCGCGAAGAGCACGAGTCCAGAGCGGCCTCCGGCACCGTTTCCGGACAGATCCGCTGGATCCGCTGGATCCGCTGGATCCGCTGGATCCGGTGACGAATCCCAAACCGGCGCCCTCGCTTGAGACATCCTCACAAAACCGGCCCCGGGGGAGGTGCCCAGAGGAGCCCAGAGCGGCCTCCGGCACCGTTTCCGGACAGATCCGTGGATCCGCTGGATCCGCGATCCGGTGGATCCCAAACCGGCGCCCTCGCTTGAGACATCCCACAACCGGCCCCGTGCCCAGAGGAGCCCAGAGCGGGCACCGTTTCCGGACAGGTGACGAATCCCAAACCGGCGCCCTCGCTTGAGACATCCTCACAAAACCGGCCCCGGGGGAGGTGCCCAGAGGAGCCCAGAGCGGCCTCCGGCACCGTTTCCGGACAGATCCGCTGGATCCGCTGGATCCGCTGGATCCGCTGGATCCGGTGACGAATCCCAAACTGGCGCCCTCGCTTCCCTGAGGTCTGGAATTTCAGTTTTTCCGAAATTTTCTCAAAATTTTGCTTTGCCCGAAATTAATTTCAACTTTGTTGCGTAAGATATTTTTGTTGCTAGCACAACTGCAATAACCGCTTTCATGGGAGAGAAGAAAGTAGTATCCATATTGAGTAATTGCAGATGGGGAGAAGAATATGCGGATGGGGGAGCAGGAGGATGAGGAGGAGGAGGAGGAGGAAGAAACGGGAGCGGAGGCGAGGAGGAGGAGGAGGAGCAGTAGCAGGAGCAGGAGGAGGAGGAAGAGGAGGAGGTAGGGAGGAAGAGTAGGGAGGAGGAGGGGGACCTGGAGGGTGTAGGGAGTGAGTCACCGCGATGCGCGGTGCACGTTTTCTCCCCGTGGCGCGTGGACCTATGGCCCCGACATGCTCAGGAATGAACTCGAAAACCCTGATCCAGAGAGCATGCAAAAAAACGTGGCCCCAACCACGCAAAATTATGATTACATCGTTGTGACGGCGGTCCGTCCGCCCATACAAGAAGATGAGAAGAGGGGAGGGCAGGCGAGGAACAGGATAAGGAGGATGAGGAGGGGAAGGATGAGGACTAGGAGGCGACAGGATGAGGAGGAGGAGGGGGGGAAGGAGGAGAAGGAGGAGAAGGAGGAGACGCAGGAATATGATGATGATGGTGATGATGATGGGGTGGATGAGGAGGAGGAGGAGGAGGGGGAGGAGGAAGAGGAGGAGGAGGAGGAGGAGGGGGAGGAGGAGGAGGGGTGAGGAGGGGCGAGGAGGGGGGATGAGGAGGGGGAGGAGGAGGAGGAGGAGGAGGAGGAGGAGGAGGAGGAAGAAGGGGGCGGAGGGTGAGGGAGATAAGGAGGAGGACAAGGGGGAGGATGAGAAGGAGTAGGAGGACGAGCAAGAGGGATGGATGTGAAGGAAGGGAATGAGGATCAGGCGAAACATGACGAGGAGGAAGAGGAAGCTGATGATGATGATGAGGAGGAGGAGGAGGATCATGATGATGATGATGATGATGATGATGATGATGATGATGATGATGATGATGATGATGATGAGGAGGAGGAGGAGGAGGAGGAGGAGGAGGAGGGGGAGGAGGTGGGGCGAGAGGAGAGCCTTGACATTACCACAGAGTTGCCGAGAGCCCGATCGGGGAGGAGATTGGGAGCCCAAACGGATCGTAAATGTCAGGCGGATTTACCGAAAGGCATCTTGTAATAAGACTGGACAGGCGGATATGCCGAAAGGCGTTTTGGAATAAGAGTGGAGAGGGCGAGAACGAGAGAGAGAGAGAGAGAGAGAGAGACGGAGAGAGCGTGGGTTCTGCCGCGCTCTCTCGCCCCAGCGCCACCCACCAGCGCCACATCCTCTCAGCAGAGCTCATCGGGGGACGCGGTCGATCGTCGGCCATGGTCAGTCGTGCGCCGTTCGTCGTTGTCTGCTCTCGTCCGTCGTCGCGTCGTCGACCGCCGTAGTCGGTGCCGTCGGTGCCAAGTCGTTGCCACCTCCCTCGGGTCGCATCCCTCCCCCACTTCCGCATTCACCCTCCTCGTCTTCCTTCCTCCTCCCCTCCCCCCACCCCTACCCTCCTCCACCCTCCCTCCTCAGCCGCATCATCCTCATATTCATCATCATCCGTATTCTTTTGGTGGCATAGCGGTCTCCTATAGTCGAGATCGCTGCCGTGGCCCGTGCGCTTCTGGACCGCCTTGACGCCGCGGATGCGGGGGCCGCTGGTCTCGCCCTCGGAGTCCGACGGGCCCGATCGGACCCGTCGGACTCCGAGGCGTTATGCTGGTTCCCTTGCTTCTGGGCGTCGGTCTCGGTGTGTTTCTGCACTGTCTGCTGCCTGGAGCTGCTGATGGATGGGTTCCCCGCGGTGCTGTCGTTGTTTGCGGTGCCATCCGTGGCTTCTGCGTGTTGGCGGCGGGTCACGCCCGCGCGATCCCTCTCGTCCAGGGCTGCTGACATCCTGTCCAAGCTGGCGAGGAGCAGCCTGGTCTGGGTACTGAGGTCTTCATCCCCAGCATGCGTTGTCTCGTCGGATACCAGCCCGTCGTCAGCGGGGTCCCAGTCTTCGTCCTGCCACCAGATGTCTGTATACGGGTTGCGACCAATGTCCAGGCCGACTCGCTCGGCTCGCTCGCGATACAGGTGGCGTCGGTCGGTCTGCTGCCGCTGGTGCTGGCGCTCATAGGCCTCCACGTCCTCTGCGGACGCCCTGATGACGCCGTGTTGCGCCCACATGATGTCTCCAGCGCGATACAGGCTTCGGTTGCTCAAGCTGTGCTGTCACAGCTCTTCTTGGTCGGCTCTGTGTGCCCCAGGGATCAGTGGCGGGAAGCGATGCGCCATGTGCACGTCTGGTCGTGGTCGGTTCAAGCACCCGCGAGATCTGGGGCAATGCCGATCCTCGTCTCGAGCATGGCTACGAACGCTCGGCTCTCCTCGAGGCCATCGATCAGAGCTGCATATGCAGCCAGTCGGAGCTGGCGTCCAAAGTGAGAACCATGATTGTTGAAAAGCGTGTAACCCGATCGTCGCGCCCTATGGAGCCAACGATTCGCCCCGCGCTCTCAGAACGAGCGCACGCTCGAACGACAAAAACATCAACATATCAATCACCACAACCGCCCAGGTCCGTCTCTTTCGTTCTCTCTCCCTCCTTCTCTCTATGTCTCCCTGTTCTTATTCTACGTCTCACTTCCCCTGAGCTCCCCGTTCCTCCGATGATCCCTCCCGTATCTCTCATATACCACGTCCATTCCCCTCCCATGCCCTCCCAGCCCGTCCTGGACTTCCAGCCTGAAATACAGATCCTGTCCCTCCCTCCATCCGTCTCAGGGGTGTGAGGCATTGCTTCCTGATAGCTAGGAACCGTTCGGGCGTCGCGTGGCTTCTTTCCATGGCTTGCCCCAGTTGCCCCAGATATACAAAATTACTGAACTGGATGGGGCTAGACACAAGACATACGCATGCCACCAGGCCGATATATGCTTATGCCATGCTATGCTCGGTAGCTTTCGGGTAGCTTTCGGGTAGCGTTCGGGTAGCTTTCGGGTAGCTTTCGGGTAGCTTTCGGGTAGCTTTCGGGTAGATTTCGGGTGGTCGTCGGGTAGCTTTCGGGTAGCGTTCGGGTAGCTTTCGGGTAGCTTTCGGGTAGCGGTCGGGTAGCTTTCGGGTAGCTTTCGGGTAGCTTTCAGGCACCCCAGGGCTGCCGATACTAAACCGGAAACGGATGAGGAAGATGAGGAGGAGGAGAGAGAGGAGGAGGGCCGTTCTTATCGTGGGCACGGGGTTAGCTGTCGGGTAGCATGGACACACCATTGAATCATGTTGGGGCTCTGTCGGCACGAACACGGGTTGTCCCCCGACATAAGACGTAGTATTCGGAGTGGAGGACGGTGGATGAGAGGGACGCTCACAGGATGGAGGCCGTGCTATTGTTGTTCAGGCGATATGCTAAACACATGCCAAGTAAGTGTCAGCCTGCAAGACAGGCAATAATCTGCACCGCAGGAAGATGCTCTCCTCCCATGTGGCACGATGCGCAGACGCCGACATGCGGGCGACTGTCAAATTCAAGGTTTCGTCGACAAACGTGCTGTAGAACACTGGGTTACCATGCTGTGGTATATTACACGTCATGTGCACCCACATGTGAAACTTTGGTGTCGATGAGAAGCCCATCTCCGTCATCACAAAGATGTGCCTCAAGCACAAATCCAGCAACTCCTGGCACGTCTTCCATGGCACCTTGAATGCAGACGCCCTCAATCTATCAATATATTCCACGAGTGTATCACCCGCAACACGCAGGAGCTCACCGTTGTTGAGCCTGTGTCCCTCACTTGAACAAAATCCAGCTGCCCATCTCAACAGAACGCCTGTCTCGGCTGCCTTCGCTTTGATGAATGGTCCGTCAACGCCCACCATGGTGGGCAACAGAGTGTTGAGCTGGTAAGAAAGGTCAACCTGGTTGTCGATGCACCACTGCTTGTAATCGTTGAATAGCAGCCTGCACGTGACGTCCTCAACGTCTTCTTTTCGCCCATCAATGCCGTACATGTTTTCCTGGATAACTGAAGTAATGACTGCGTGAACGTATCTCGAAAACACGCCGAGGTAAAGCGTGTGCATCGTGTCTAACCGTAGCGTGTCAATTGATATTCCCAATTGAGGAGCAAACAGCGGGTTCCGACAGTTTGTCCAATCAAGCTTCCGATGTTTGTGATCGTAGTGGGACCGCCAAAACATTACGGTGAACGGTATCTTCCGCGTCTCGAACGCAGCCGTGTCGTGCAGGCCCGTGCTCGGTACCATGCGATCGCCCCGTTGTAGCCCGAGGTGTGGTACATCCACAGTGATGATACGCCCTATGTTTTTTTTTGTTTCGGAGCTGGCCGTCGTGCAGCACTGCTCTCCGATCATTGTCAGAGCCAATGCGTACCTCATGCTCGCAGCTGGTGCAAACGTTGTCGTAGGTGGCTGTCTTGTTCCCCCATGGGTTGTCGTCGAGGCCAACACCAGTGAAATCGAACATGTCCGACTTGCACGTGCCGCACATGAAGCAAGGGTTGTTGATGCTGGCCCACGTGGGGAGGCCAAGGCTCCCGCAAAGCTCGGCCAAGTCTGCTTTGATCTGCACTACCACGTATCGGTTCTTCAGCTCTGTCGACTCCAGATTTGCCGCTGCGTACATCGAACTTGCATCCCATGGCTGGCCATCCCATCGCACGAGAGGGCGCGTGCCGTCAGCAGCCGCGCTGAGACTCCATCGAAGGTGGTTGAAGCACCCCCACAGCGTGTCCCATCCTCTGCACCCGCAGCGGCACATCTCTCGCTTGCTCAGGACGTACAAGACGTGGCGTTTGTACGTCATCAGGTTATACCCAGTAATAAGCATGGCGCTGTCGGCTTTACCAGGGCCAATGCTCCGCGTGAACTTGATCCCGTCGAGGTATAGCGCCACGGGGTAGACCTTGCGGTCATCTCCAGCAACAACTCTGCGGGGGTGCCGTCTGAAAGTAGTGGACCACTCGTTCTGCGGTGGCGGTTCCACATGACCCCCTCGATCTTCCAGCCTGTTAAGTTCTGCCTCGAGCGCTTCATGCAGCGGCGTGCAAACAACCTTCTTTGAAACACGTCTGTTCCTAATGTTCATTGGCAGCTGGAGTGCGTTGAGCTCTGGTGCGGTTGATTGAAGTGGAAGATGTTTCTTCAGGTGCTGCGAGTACTTGCCAGTTTGCTGTCCTGGTGGAAGTGCATAGCTCGACAAGCCTGCATGATCGATCCCGCCCTTGACCGCATGATAAGCCATCGTGCAGACTGTCTTCGCCGTCAGTGCGCCTGATGCAAATTGAACCAGCAACATATCTGAAAGTTTGCCTGCATTGTCGTTGCGCTCTTCGACATCGAAAGCCGTTCCGCCTGTGCGGTGCTCCCATGGCCTGAGATCTGAGGGCGAAGTCGAGGAACTAGTGCTGTTGCTGCGTCGTCTGCGCTTGCGCTTGCGGGCCATCCTTGGTCCAAAAAAAACTATACGGAGGAGGGCGAGAAAGGACATATCAGGTTCTGCGGGGGTGCTGTCTGGTAGGGTAGCTGTCTGGTAGGGTAGTTGTCTGGTAGGGTAGCTGTCTGGTAGGGTAGCTGTCTGGTAGGGTAGCTGTCTGGTAGGGTAGCTGTCTGGTAGTGTTGTCTGGTAGGGTAGCTGTCTGGTAGGTGTCATGGCTCCTGTAGGGGGTGACGACGCAGCACTCGGACGGCCAATGGGAATCGCCTACTGACTGAAATCCGTACTGGACCTAGCTGCCGACCCAGAATGCATTGGCAAAGACAGGACGCTGAACACACATGGCTCCAAGTGTATGAACCAGAGGGTAACGAGTATGTCCTGGCTCGGGTGTGGTACTCTGTGTGTGCCACTTGGTGGCGTCGCTCATATCCTCCTCTGTCGTGACCTCCTCCTCCTCCTCCGCCTCCTCCTCCTTCTCATACTTCATATTTCTCATTCCCTCGACCTTCTCAAGGGCATGCGACTTGGGCTTGCATTTGTGAACTGTGTGAGCTTCGTTTATTTTCAGTGGCGCGCATCGAAGCACACCATCGCCTCGTACCAACTGCGGCCGCGAATAAACGTGCCGAAGCGGTCGAAAACCGACCGAAGTTGTAGCGCACCCCTGCTGTTCACGGTGCTCAAGCCTGCGTCCAGGAACCCGACGCGTCGGTGGGCGGGGATGACTCATGGCTCCTGATCACATCACGCAAGCCAGTGCGGCGCCCCTCCTGGAAACCACTCTTGAAGCCCTTCCTCCACGCGGTCATGTAGCTCTCGCCGTCGAGCTTGTCTTTCTTGTCCTTCTGGTCGAAGTGCGTGCCGTGCGAAGCGAAGTCGCACGCGCGGAGGCCTGTCTCGGACACGCCGCAGCGATCACTGTTGTCCTTCCAGTCGATCGTGATGTGCACGCAGTAGCGCTCGTTGACGTACCAGTCGTCGGACAAGACATGTCCGCCCGAGGGCTCGGCATTGTTCTTGATGTCGGCCAAGTCCAGGAAGCTGCCCTTCACGATGATGCGCCCCACGTCGTTGTCGATCCCAGAGCCGAGAGCGGACCACATCACCAGCAACTCTTTCTTGATGGCCTGCACCTGCGGGAACATCGGGAAGTCCCCCTTCCCAGCCACCTGAAAATATCCTGGCCACCACGTGTGCATGTCCTCGATCCACAGCCAACGCCGCACACACACCGCGCCCTCAACGAGGGACAGCTTCTCGACGGGTGCTGCCATCGATGGCGGTCGATGTGGGCGATTGTGCGTACAATCTGCAGCAACCTCGCAAAGCTCGAGCCCCCAGACAGCTGTACTGTAGCTGATTCTGAGATGTCAAGGTTCGTGGGTGCGTGCGTGGTGCGTGAAATAACGTGTAGTGACTCGATGCGGGACCTAACGCCCACGACAGTTGCACCACATATCCTACACCACGCCAACCACAGCAGCGAGCGATGGAACATGATGAGGAGTAAAGGGGTAGAGGGAGATAAGGGTGCGGAGGAAAGGAGGGAGGAGAGAGGAGTAGGAGGAAGGAGGGGAAGGAAGAGGATGAGGAGGGTGGGAGGAGGAAGAGGAGGAGGAGGAGGAGGAGGGGGAGGCGGAGGAGGAGGAGGAAGAGGAGGAGGAGGAGGAGGAGGAGGAGGAGGAGGAAGAGGAGGAGGAGGAGGAGGAGGAGGAGGGCGTGACACTCGGCCCTCTGCAGAGCATCACTGGGGGGCCCTCTGGAGCGCCCATATGGGGGGGGAGCATGGCGGATGTGCCGAAGGTCTGCCAGAATAAGCTGAACCCATTGTGCCCTGGGAGGCGCTGGACCCACCAGGGGCAGAGGGGGAGTCTGGCGGGTGGGCCGAAGGCCTGTCAGAATATGGTTGAACCAACTGGGCCCTGAGAGGCCCTGGACCCACCAGAGGGAGGGGGAGGCTGGCGGGTCGGCCGAAGGCATGCCAGGATGAGGATAAGGAGGAGGAGAAATACGAGAAAGAAGAGGAGGATAAGGATGAAGAGAAGAGGAGGAGGAGGAGGAGGAGGAGGAGGAGGAGGAGGAGGAGGGGGAGGAGGGCGGTGCGGAGGCTGATATATCAGGACGGGCCAGGAGAAGGAGCGGTGAAGAGAGGAGGGGTGAGCTGGAAGAGGGAGCGAGTAGTGCTGAAAGCGAGCGGCCCCACGCGTTAACCCAGACTCGAGAGCGCGTGAGAGTGAACTTATTTACCAGACTGTCAAGGGCCCACACATCACATCAGTATAGCGATGCATGAGCATCCGCCACGACGTCCCCAAACAGCGCATCACGGTCGGTCTCGGGCGGGTGGGGCCGAAGGCCTGTCAGAATGTAAAACGCATTGGGCCCTGGGAGGCCCTAGGACCCCTCGCGGGGCCCAGCGACATGAACTTTTCTAGCGCTGGCACGGTCGGGTGGGAGGGAGGCGCTGCGCAGGCACGGCGGCGTTGTCAGGGCGCGACGGCATCGGCTACGCCATATCGTCTGATATCTTGCATCTGCTGCAGTCACAGCCCTCAGCATATGCGTCCTCCGCATTTTTCTCATCCTCAATCCTTGTTTATGTTGAAGATCGTCCTCATTCTACTCCTCCTCGGCCCCTCGTACTCCTAACATTCCATATGTTAACGCCTTGCGCGCTCTCATACCCCCAATTTCACTGTATCTCGCCCTCCACAACTCATAATTCTCTTCACGCATGCTCTGAAGTGGCCCTCGGTGAGCTGCCTGCCACGATCAAACAACCCTCAGGCAGAGCAAGGACGCCAAACATGACACGTGGAGCGCACAAGGTTGAGACGACCGTGAATGAAATCTCTTCCAAACCCTCATTCGAACTCCGCCACTGGCGATCGAATGCCCAAACTTGAGCTACACCTGACCTTACCGCAACCTACCCGGAACCTACCCGGAAACTACCCGGTATCTACCCGGCCCCTGGGGGGCAGAAAGTGTGATAGGGGTGCCACAAAATGCAAACCTACCCGCGACCTTACCGCAACCTACCCGAAAGCTACCCGAAAACTTACCGCTATATACCCGCAGCATTTTCGTCAAGCAGTTGGGCAACACATCGTATCATGATGAGCTGGTGATGCTTAAGTTGGGGGGTGAGAAGCATGCGCACCGCCAACCAGTCGGGTGTTTCATGCTCGAACAGCGCGCAGAAGAAGACTCGTCGGACCTGCCGGCGTATAATCGCGCCCCGCGAATGCGTTGGCGGGTCGGTCGGCTTTGAAACAGCCACAACTATCGGTCCTGTGCACTTCGGGACGGTACGCACGTATAGTTTTGCTGGCCTGAATGCCGTTTCAGGTGCACACACGGTTCCACGGAGGTTCGGTACCAGCGTGTGTCTCAGAAATCCCACGGGAAATCCCACGGAGAAGCGTTTCGAAATCGTGCGTGACCGACGCGCCAGTACACTAGGCGGCATGCCGACGCCCCACGATCAGCAACACCAGGCAAACGAGTGCAACGAGACGAGGCAAGTACATGAGTGCGAGGAGGAGGAAGCATGGAGGAGGCTCGAATGGTGAAGAGGGGGTGGAGGATAGGGAGGGGAGGGAGCGAAGAGGAGGAGGGTGAGGAGGAGGACGAGGAGGGCTAGGAATTTGATGAGGTTGAAGGGTAGGGATGGTAGCCTGGCCTCAGCACACGATGCGTTCATTGCATGCCTGAGCAACGCATTGCCAGGTCACACTCGCCCCTCGCGCTCAAAACATAGCGCGCATGTCGGCGCTGTAAACGGAACCGCGGGGATGCGACCGATTGCCGTCGAGAGCGTGAGCACATTTCAGCACACATGGCGCCAGTTCAAGCCGAGTTCGGCCGACGCGCGTGACCCAATCTCATGCTCTCAACCACGGGGTCGCACCGCGCAGCAAGCCGACATCCAAAAAAAAACAGCAGCAGTAGGCAACGTGCGATATCACTAGCAGACGTCTGGATCGAGGAGTGGTGAGAAGGACGAGGATACATGAGGAAGAGGAGGATGAATACTGGCAGGGTCAACGGAGACGGGAGATGAGGATGGCGTGGACGAGGATGGGCGAGGACAAGGATATGGATGGCGTGGGAACGTGCGGAGGAGGATTGCCTATGCATGCTGAGCGCAACGCTATCTACTGGCTCGGCTGGTCCTCGTCGTCGAGCGTGCGCAAGCGCTTGGCGCACTGGTTGACCACGTCCAGCGCGGTGCTGACGGCCGCGATGCGGCTCAGCGTGCCGTTGATGTCCACGTCCTCGGGGAGCTGCTCGCCATCCATGATGGCGGCGGTGAGCGTCGCGTCGGCATGAAGCGTCTCGTTGCACCGCTCGATGCTGCGCTTCAGCTTGCCACCGAACCTGTCTGTGTTGGCCCACGACCATCCCGACTCGGTCTCGATCTTGTTCGACAAGTTGGTGGACTGCAGCATCACAGCGCCCCACTGCTTGGTGACCTCGGCGACCTTCTTGGATACAGTGGCCATTGTCGGCGGAGTTGCCTTGCCAGCCTTGGCCTTACCCTTGGCCTTACTGCCAGCCTTGACATTGCCCTTCGCGACTGGCGACGCGATCGGCTTTTTTTCTTTTTTTACTTTTTTATTTTTCTTTGGTTTTTTTGTTATTTTTTTCTTTTATTTTTTTTTTTTTGTCTTGTGTTTTTATTTTTTTTTTTTTTTTTTATTTTGTGTTTTTATTTTTCCTTTTCTTGTTTTTTTTTATTTATTTTTTTTTTGTGTTTTTTTTTTTTTTTTTTTTTTCTTGCTTTTTTTTTTTTTTTTTTTTTTTTCTTTTTTTTTTTGTTTTTTTTCTTTTATTTTTGTTTTTTTTTTTTTTTACTTTTGCCGCCCTTGCTCTTCACGATAGGAGGGCTAGCCACTTTCGGTGAAGCCGCGATCGGTGGCTGCTTCGGCAGTGGCTGCGTGGCGTCACACGCCACTGGTGCAGGTGGCACCGCTGCTGCAGGCCTCGGGGGTGGCGCGCTCTTGTCTGGCGTAGCAATCGGGCTCGGTGCGATCGGTGCAGCACTCGATGAAGCAGCGCTACTGGCGATCGGGTTGGCACTCCCGTCCTTCTCAGGGTTGCGTTCCGTGCGCACCTTCTGCCAGGTCTTCCTCTTGTCGCGCCTCTCCTCCTCGATCTCGTGGCGGAAGATCATGCGCTTCGACTTCTTGCTGATCTTGACGT
>CAUYUJ010006668.1:1871286-1888786 GCA_963575745.1 Prorocentrum cordatum
CGGCGGCGGGCTGATTGGCCGATGTGTGGGCTCCGTCTTATGCGCATCCTCCATCAGTCTGGGCTTCTTCTTCTTCGGCGTCGAGGGGCTATCCACGATCTGCGTTCTGTCGATGGCGGGAACGGCGCCCGCCGCTGAAGCTGCTGAACTCGCGGCTGGCGCTGGACCCGCGGCTGGCGCTGAACCCGCGGCTGGCGCCGAACCCGCGGCTGGCGCTGAACTCGCGGCTGCTGCAGGCGGGGATCCATCACCATCAGCCGCTGCTGGCCTCTTCGTCACGGGCTTCGCCTGCGCCGCCAGCAATTGCTTCTTCGCTTCGACGCAGCCGTCCCTGTCGATCTCCCCCTTGGCGTACTTCTCACCGATGGCGGCCATCCATTCCCACGCCCGTGGCTCCGTGATCTCGTCTGTGTCCGATGGGTCCGTCTTGAAGAGGTCGATGTTGACCAGGAAGACCTGTGGCTTGGTCTGGTGGTGCAAGCAGATCAGCCTGTCTCTCTTCTTGCCTCTCGGTTGGTTCCAACGGCCGAATACCTTCACGGCGTTGCCGTCGACGTGCGTCCACACATACTTGGTCGATGCAAGGCCTGCAGAAGATGATGCACCACCAGTCGCCATCTTGGTGCCCTTGTCGTTCTTCTTAGCCCACGATTTCACCGTTGTCTGAGGCACGCTCCACGTCGACCCGTCTGCCCAGACCGCCTCCATTGGGTCGAAAGGTTGCGCATGTTCAGGCGCTCGCATCTCCACGCAATCCTCTCCTGGATCCGACTTCTTGGCGCCACGGCGACGACGGAAAGCCCTCTCGAGGTCCGCGTCGTAGCTGTAGCTCCACTGCACTTCGTCGCCATCAGCTGCTGCGGCTGCTGCGGCTGGCGGCGTTGCTGCAGCAGGGCGCGCCATTGCAGCGGGCCTCTTCATGAGCGGCACGCTGTCTGACTCCTCTCCGCCACCTTCAGCGGCGGCATCTTCTTCCTCAGCCTCCTCGTCATCTACTGGTAGATCATGAACCCGAGCCTCTTCTTCACCTCCTTCATCCTGGCCGTCTTCCTCGAACTCGTCATCGCCCTGATCGTCGGGATCTGCAGTTAAGGCAAGCTTGGCGAACCATCGCGGCTCGGCCTCCCTGCCGCTGTACTGGCTGCACTGGCGCAACAACATCGACAGTCGCTTCTGGATCGTCGCTATCCAGTCCGAGGTCTCGGCCGAGCCCTTGAACTTCGACTTGAGCTGCGGCTTCTTCGCAGCCTTGTGCAGCGTGTCCAGTACGACCTGCTTCTTGACAGTGAAGGTCCCCAACTCCTGGCGGAGTCGTCCGTCGTCGCCGTAGGTAGTCGTCGCCATCATCACCGTCGCAGTCACCGTCTCGGTCGGACCCTGATTCGACCCTGTTGGGCCCTGGGCCCTCGTGGGCCGTCGTCGCTGCCATCGTTGCTGCTGCCGAGGCCATCGTCGACGTAGGACGCGATCCTGGTAGATCGCACCGAGCAACGTCGCGTTGTCGGCGATGTTATCCCTCGAGATGCCCTTGCACTTCCTCCATCTCAGGAAGTCTAGCGATGTTGCCGCCTCCGCGAGGCAGCGGACCTCGGTAACCTCCGACATCGCTCGAGCCAAAATGTGCTCTTGATGGAGATGGGTGACGGATGAGTTCCACGACACATCGCCCCCCCCCTCCATTTCAGCATGCATGCCGAACTTCGGCGCACCCCTCACGCACCACGGCCACCCTCGGCCAGTGCCCCACGACGGATGACGGGCAGGATGAGGAGGAGGAGGAAGAGGAGGAGGAGGGGGAGGAGGCGGATCGAGGATCGAGGATCGAGGGGAGAGGAGGAGGAGGAGGAGGAGGAGGAGGAGGAGGAGGAGGAGGAGGAGAAGGCGGAGAAGGCGAAGAAGGATGATAAGGATGAGAAGGAGGAGGAGGAGGAGGAGGGCGACGTCCGTCATCCTCCCGCCATCATCGTCATCAACGTACAGCGCCACCTCCTCCCAATCCTCGTCCTTCTCGCCATCCTCCCCCTCCTCGTCCTCGTCCTCCTCCTCCTCCTCAATCGCATCCTCCTTCTCATCCTCCTCATCCTCCTCAGCGTCCTACTCCTCATTGGACATCGCACTGTGATTCCTTTCGGGGCCGCCTGCTTAAACACACACACACACACGCACACACACACACACACACACACACACACACACACACACACACACACACACACACACACACACACACACACACACACACACACACACACACACACACACACACGCACGCACGCACGCACTCACACACCTTCACAGGGGCCGCCCGCCCACCCACCCTCGGTGCCTCCGCGACGACGGCATCGCGGTTGGTCGGCGGCGGCGGCGGCTGCGTGGGCTCGGCGGCGTCGGCTGCCGCTTGGTGGTGCTCCTCCGCCAGCGCCAGCTCCTCCTGGATCCTTGCAAAGTGCGCGGCCCTCTCCCTGCGCGCCTGCTCGGCGTCCTCGGCCTGGCGCCTCCTCTCCGCTGTCGCCAGTATCTCTTTGTCGAGGGCCCGCATATGCGCCGAGTCGTACGGTGCCTCGGCAGCTGCCGCCTCCGCGGCCTCACCCGCGATGTGCTCCACTGTGCTGATGCCTGCCTCGAGGTTCTCACGCGGGTCGGAGTCCTCAACAGCAATCACGGGCGTCGGCGCCACCAATGGCTGCTCGTCTGACGGCGCATCCTGCTGGGAGGCTGTAAAATTCTTTCGGGTAGCGTTCGGGTAGCTGTCGGGTAGCTTTCGGGTAGCTTGCGGGTAGCTCGCGGGTAGCTTTCGGGTAGCTGTCGGGTAGCTTTCGGGTAGATTTCGGGTAGCTTTCGGGTAGCTTTCGGGTAGCTTTCGGCTTGCGCTCCTCCTCCTCCTCCTCCTGGGGTGAGCTCTCGGTTTGCGCTCCTCCTCATCCTCCTCCTCCTCCTCCTCCTCCTCCTCCTCATCCCCCTCCTCCGCCTTATCCTCCTCCCCCGCCCCCTCCTCCTCCTCCTCCCCCTCCTCCCCCTCCTCCTCCCCCATCCTCCCGCCTCCTTGTCATCTTCATTCTCCTTCTTTGGTCCAGCTCTTCTCATTCTCATTCGTCTTCGTACTCTTCCTCCTCATCCTCAGCGTCGTCAGCATCTCGTCATCACCCTCTCTGCATCATCTCATCCCCATCGCCGTTTCTATGATGATCATCATCATCATCATCAGCATCATCATCATCATCATCATCATCATCATCATCATCATCATCATCACCACCACCACCACCACCATCACCATCACCACCACCATCACCAGCATCATCATATGACACCGCGCCGATGCCCACCGCCATCAGACGTCGTCATCGGTATCCAACGTCGTATCGCCGCATCGTCATCGTCATCGTCATCGTCATCAGTCCTCTTCGCGCTCAGAACGTCCGTCGGGCACCGTCTGCGTGGCGACGAGCTCCTGGCAGCGAGGAAGATGAGGAGGAGGAGGAGGAGGGTTAGGAGGAGGAGGAGGAGGCGGAGGAGGAGGAGGAGGAGGGAGGAGGGAGGAGGGAGGAGGGGGAGGAGGATGAGGAGGACGAAGAGGAGGAGGACGACGACGAAGAGGAGGACGAAGAGGAGGAGGAGGAGGAGGGGGAGGAGGAGGAGGAGGATACGACGACGGTCGCGACGATCGTCAAGACGGCGCATGCGACACGTTGACGGTGACGGCGACACGGACGAGGGCGACGACGACGAAGACACGCGACGAGCGCTCCTGCGAACCTTGGCTGACGCTGGCCCTCGGCGGCGAGAACGGGCGCATGATGATCGGGAGCGGCTTGTAGCCGACCGATGGAGGAGGAGACGGAAGGAATGACACTGCAGAGGGAGACACGACGGAGGGAGAAGAGGATGACGAGGAGGAGGAGGAGGAGGAGGAGGAGGTCGAGGAGGAGGAGGAGGAGGAGGAGGAGGAGGAGAGGCAAGGCGAAGGATGAAGCGGTGGAGGAGGAGAAGGATGAGAAGGAGGAGGAGGAGGAGGAGGAGGAGAAAGATAGGGAAGCGCCTTGGGCGTCGTCAGCAGCGGGCGGCCTGCGCTGCTGCTCATCGCCCCGCGCGTGGGCGGCAGCGCAAGCCCTCAGCCACAACGCCGAGGTGCGCGCCAGGAGGAGAGGAGGGGTGGTGGGGGGAACCTCCTAATAATTTGATCCTCCACCCCATGCAAATGTGGGAGTCGTCGGCGGATGATCACCCTTCTGCCCTCAATATAATTGATCCTCCACCCCCACATATGTGGGAGTCGTCGGCGGATGCGACCGCGACGGCATCCAAGATGACTTCCGAGATAGCTCCAGACAGTTACCAACGAACCATGCGCATGTATATGCGCCATAAAAAGTATGTTGTTAGTAAAAATAGAAAAAACGAAATTATTTCAATGCTTTTTGTAATTTCGAAATTATTGAAATTTTGGACCTCAGGGTTGAGACATCCTCACAAAACCGGCCCCGGGGGAGGTGCCCAGAGGAGCCCAGAGCGGCCTCCGGCACCGTTTCCGGACAGATCCGCTGGATCCGCTGGATCCGCTGGATCCGCTGGATCCGGTGACGAATCCCAAACCGGCGCCCTCGCTTGAGACATCCTCACAAAACCGGCCCCGGGGGAGGTGCCCAGAGGAGCCCAGAGCGGCCTCCGGCACCGTTTCCGGACAGATCCGCTGGATCCGCTGGATCCGGTGACGAATCCCAAACCGGCGCCCTCGCTTGAGACATCCTCACAAAACCGGCCCCGGGGGAGGTGCCCAGAGGAGCCCAGAGCGGCCTCCGGCACCGTTTCCGGACAGATCCGGTGGATCCGCTGGATCCGCTGGATCCGGTGACGAATCCCAAACCGGCGCCCTCGCTTGAGACATCCTCACAAAACGGCCCCGGGGGAGGTGCCCAGAGGAGCCCAGAGCGGCCTCCGGCACCGTTTCCGGACGGATCCGCTGGATCCGCTGGATCCGCTGGATCCGGTGACGAATCCCAAACCGGCGCCCTCGCCTGAGACATCCTCACAAAACGGCCCCGGGGGGGATGCCCAGAGGAGCCCAGAGCGGCCTCCGGCACCGTTTCCGGACAGATCCGCTGGATCCGCTGGATCCGGTGGATCCGGTGACGAATCCCAAACCGGCGCCCTCGCTTGAGACATCCTCACAAAACCGGCCCCGGGGGAGGTGCCCAGAGGAGCCCAGAGCGGCCTCCGGCACCGTTTCCGGACGGATCCGCTGGATCCGCTGGATCCGGTGACGAATCCCAAACCGGCGCCCTCGCTTGAGACATCCTCACAAAACCGGCCCCGGGGGAGGTGCCCAGAGGAGCCCAGAGCGGCCTCCGGCACCGTTTCCGGACAGATCCGCTGGATCCGCTGGATCCGGTGACGAATCCCAAACCGGCGCCCTCGCTTGAGACATCCTCACAAAACCGGCCCCGGGGGAGGTGCCCAGAGGAGCCCAGAGCGGCCTCCGGCACCGTTTCCGGACAGATCCGGACAGATCCGGTGGATCCGCGCCCCGGGGGAGGTGCCCAGAGGAGGAATGAGGAGGAGGAGGAGGAGGAGGAGGAGGAGGAGGAGGAGGAGGAGGAGGAGGAGGAGGAGGAGGAGGAGAAGATGATGGAGCTGCGGGGTGGAGGAGGACAGACGGAGGCAAGAGAAGGATGGAGGAGGGGGAGGAGGAGGAGGAGGAGGAGGAGGAGGAGGAGGAGGAGGAGGAGGAGGAACCTCATCACCCTCGCCAACAAGCGCACGCACCTTCTTCTATATACAGAAACTCCCGATCAACCGCAGAGCGGCCGGCTAGTAACGATGCTGATGACGCCGATGATGATCATGATGATACTGCTGCTGATGATGCTGATGGTGATTGTGGTGGTGATGATGAGGAGGAGGAAGAGCAGTGGGATGAAGAGGGCGCTGATCACCATGATGGTGATTGTGATGCTGAGGATGATGATGACGACGATGACGATGATGATGATGATGCTGATGACGATGACGATGATGATGCTGATGTTGATGACAATGCTGATGATGAGCTTGGTGACTATGATGACGATGCTGATGATGATGATGCTGATGATGATGAGGAGGATTATGCTGTTGATGATGCTGATGATGATCATGATGTTGATGCTGATGATGCTGATGATGATGATGATAATGATGCGGCTGACGATGGTGGACAATGGTGGCGGTATGATGACCATGATGAGGAAGAGGAGGAGGAGGAGGAGGAGGAGGAGAAGGAGGAGGACCAGTGTGAACCCAAGAGTCACCAACGATGTTGGAATACACCCTCCCCCCAAGCTCCCTCTTCATAGGTCCCTACAACGGTTCATTTCCGCAGAGGGTCTTGCCTCGTTGGAAGACAGCCGTTTGAAGGCCCTGAAGCATGCCAAAACATTGTTCTCGGGATTCCAACGCCACGGATCAACTTGACTGTTGCGTGATGCGTCTTGACAACCCTGAATCGAACAAGAACGCCATTCTTGGGACTTTAACGCCGCGAACCATCGTAACTGATGCACCCTCATAATCGCGAGTCCTTCCCAAACACCACTTCTGGTACGTCGATCATGGGAAGTCGTGAAACTCTTTTAATATCAAACGAATGTGCGCGGCGCTAAGGCGAGAGCCACATATTGAACCCCCCCTCCCTCAATCCGTGAAACACTTGCGAAGTTTTGAAACGAATGTGCGCGGCGCGGAGGCGAGAGCTACATTTTGAAAACGGCCCGCCTTCAATCCGTGAAACTCTTGAAATTTGTTATAAAGAATGCGCGCGGCGCTAAGGCGAGAGCCACAATTTGAAAACGACCCGATTTCAATCCGTGAAATTCTTGCGAATTTTAAGAACGAGTGTGCGCGGCGCTAGTGCGAGAGCCACATTTTGAAAACGTCCCGCCCTCGATCCGTGAAGCTCTTGCATTTATTGTCGAACAAATGTGCGCGGCGCTAGGACGAGAGCCACATTTTGAACGACCCGCCCTCCATCTGTGCAGCTGTTGCCAATTTTGAAGCTTCAGGGTCATAAGTGATGAGGAAGTCTCAGGCGAAACGCCCAGCCCGCCCTAAAAACTGGGCTCGGGGTGCGACAGGGAGAAATTCTTCATAAGGAACAGGAATTGGGGGGGGAAGGCGCGGGGGCGGGGTGGAGGAGGAGGAGGAGGAGGAGAAGGAGGAGGATAGGGCGGGTGAGGAGGGAGAGGGAGACAATGAGGAATAGGAAGCTGCGTAGGAGGAGCAGGAGGAGGAAGATACGGACTTCTACCCTTCCCGCCCCAAGAGCGAACGCCGACAAGAACGGGGGGGTGGCCGTCCGCTGGGGCGCGCGCGCCTGGGTCGGCCGCGAGAGGAAGACGAGCGAGTACGCCCGCAGCCGCGAGCCCATTCGAAAGCTGAAGGACTGCCACTGGGCCGCCAAGTGCCAGCTCCTGAAGCGGGGTGGGCCCCAAAGGGGGCGCCAGCTACGCGTTCTGGCAATTGGCCAGAAATACGGGGCCCTGACGGAGAGGCTGTCCGAAGGGACGCGCGCAGGATACGACGGGGGCTGGAAACTACGGCGGTTGGCTTTCGAGCGGCCCAGACGGCATCGCCCTGGCTGAGAGGTCGCGACAAGGACGAACGTAAAAGCAAAGAAATGATTTAATCACGTTCGTCATCGTCCTTGCCAGAGTGCTGTGGCGGTCCGTCGGCACCATACAACAAGAGCTCTTCGCCGTGCGGTGCGCGCGCATCGTCGCGGGGTGCGCCGACCCGCTGCTCCATCGGGCGCGCCTATGGACCACCCCAGCCTGCCTCCAGTGGTGGCACGGCCCCGGGGCCCGGAAACGCCCGGCAACCCTTCGGATGCCATGCTGGCCCCGGGTTTTCTTGAACGCCCAGGCCACCATGAGCGAGCAGGGCCGCAATCACGACGGACTTTTCTCTTAATGTTGAGGGCCTCGGGGTGCTTGGTGCAGGCGGGGTGCAAATTTGGCACAGCCCGAGCGGTACAATGCCGCAGTGGAGGGGCGCGACGAAAAACACCAGCCAACTTGCCAGGTGGCGGAGGCGGAGGAGGTCGTCTTCCACATCCAGGAGCATTACAGGCCAAAGCAACGTGGGTTGCGTGAAGAAATTATACAGGATTCGCGCGGCCCTCTGCCCGGTGGGCGCTTTGGCCAAGACGGGCCCCCACTTCCTACAGAGATTCGGTGGGTCGGAGCGCTCGCTCCCGTTGCTCCGCTGGGCAGACGGGGCATCCGTCAAGCGCGAGGCAGCGCGGCATCTTGCGGGTGGCGGCGGTGGCGAACGGGCCGACCGCCCACGAGGAGGGGCCCCGCAGCCAACGCGTCGGGGGCGCGACCTCGGTGCACCTCTGGATGTCCGGGCGGTGGGCCTCGGACAGCTTCCGCGCCAACCTGCGGGGGCCCCGCGGCCCGATGCAGCCGGCGGCCCAGAAGGCGGCGCTGGGCAAGCCCCCCTTCGCCAGGCCGAGCAGCGACACAGTCGACGAGGAGGAAGCCGCCGGGCACCGCGCAGCAGTACCCCCCCGTGGGTAGGGCCCCCTGCCCGGCCAGGGCAGCGGGTGCGGCGGCGCTGCTGGGCCGCGCTGCGGGCGCCATGGTAGCCGCGACCGGCGCGGCGGACACGGGACCAGCGGCGTTCGGCAGGGACGCGGATGGGGGCCCATGTCGTCATCGCGGTGTCGGTGTTGCGCTAAATCCTCCCTCCAAGATCCCTCTTGTCATGGGCCCCTGCGCTGCGGGAGGTGTCCCATTGAAAGACAACCGTCTGAGAATCTTCAAGCTTGCCAGAACATCGTGCTCGGGACTTCAACGCCGCGAATCAGCCTGAGTGCTGCGTCCTGACAGTTACAAATCGTGCCAGAACCCTGTTCCTGGGATTGCAAGACCGCGAATCAACGTGCCTGCTGCGCCCCGACAGTCCTGAATCGTGTCAGCTCCCGAGGCCTCAGCCTAATGAACCCCCGATCAGGCTGCAAGCTGTTAAGGCGAAGGATCGCGACATTCATACTAAAGCTACATTTTGAAAAACGGACACGCCCATCACCCAGGAAGTTGCTGCAAGCTTTGTTTGACGACTTTGCGCGGCGCTAAGGCGAACACCGCATTTGGGAAATCGCCCGCCCTCCATGATTTCACAGGTTGCCAACTTATAAGCCAAACTTGCGCAGCGCCCAGGCCAGAACCACAGTTTGAACATCACTCGCCCTCCATCCTTGAACTGGTGGGAAAGGGTTACCCCTGAAATTGCCTTACTTGTTCCTTACTTTCGCGGCGCTACGGCGAGAGCCACAGTATGAAACCACCCGCCCTGCATCCGTGAAGCAGCTGCAAAGTACAAGCCTCAGGGTCGTAAGTGGTGAGGACGTCTCAGGCGAAACGCACGGCCCACTACCGACACGTCTGGGGATAAGACAGGGACGAGTAACTCATGAGGAAGCAGGTGGAGGAGGAGGAGGAGGAGGAGGAGGAGAAGGAGGAGAAGGAGGAGGAGGAGGAGAAGGAGGAATAGGAGGAGGCGGATGAGGAGGAGGGAGGTGGAGGAGGGAAACACAGGAGAGAGTGGGGGGGAAGGAGAATAAGGGAAAAATGGGAAGGAGAAAGCAGGAGCAGTTGGAAGGGAAGGACTGGGCGCGGAGGTGAGAGGAGGGAGAGGAGGAGAAAGCGGAGGAGGACGAGGAAGAGGACGAGGAGGAGGAGGAGGAGGAGGAGGAGGAGGAGGAGGAGGAGGACAAATAGGATGAGGAGGAGGAGGAGGAGCAGACGAAGGAGGAGGCGTGGATGCGAGTCCAAGTCTTGCGCGGTGTCCAGCCAATCTGCTTCGGGTGATGGTTAAGTGGATTATGCGACCTTCGGAGGTCGGCGCTTTCCGGATGTGTTTCTTTACTGCAGGGGATAGTCGATGGGGAAAATGGGGGGATGGGCGGGGGAAGTGGAAGAGGGCGGAAGGGGGGATGAGGAATGAGGGAGGAAGAGAAGGAAGAGGAGGAAGAGGAGGAGGATGAGGAGGGATGAGGAGGAACAGGGCTACTGGGGGATGACAGAGGGAGGCAGAGGAGAATGGGGAGAAGGGGGAGCAGGGGTAACAGAGCGACCGAGGGTGCATCAATGATGTGACTTGGCGCCCTCCCGCTGATGTCCCTACCTCAGAAGGAGTCTCTGCAAGCACCCCTGCTCATTGCTGAAAGCGCTCGTCGAAATGTGAGCGTCCCGCGTGCTGGCCATACCAGCGAGAACCCCGGTTGTGTCGTCCACCCGACCTACCATAAGACATGCAAGTGCGTATTTCCATGATGTAAGCTCTCCAGCGAGAGCTACGTTCTGAAATGGAGCGGCTCTCTATCTGGATAGCCATTCCGCAATGGAGCGGCTCTCTATCTGGATAGCCATTCCGCAATGAAGAGCGCATCGCCAGAGCCAGTCTCAAGCGAAAATCCCATCTCGATCAAGCGCCGTTCTCTATCTCGGTGACCGTTGCAGTACTTGCTCACTTGCTGTCATGCAGCTGCAGAGGGACGTGTGAGTGTTCCACGCAGGGGCGCAGTGTGCGCAACATGTGTCTGACCGTCCGCGCCCCCCCCCCCAGCGCAGAGCCGAGCCGAGCGAAAAAAACAAAACAGTGCTGTCATGCAGCTTGAAGATGTCTCCAGCGAGAGCTCTACTTTGAAAGGGGCCGCCCTCCATCCGCATATCTGCTGTGATACTCCAAGACGTGTGCGCGCGGCGAAGAGGCGAACGCTCCATTTTGGAAACGGGGCGCCGTCATCCATGTACCAGACGGCTACTTCTCAGACGAATGTGCGCGGCGCTGAGGTGAGAACCACATTACCAACAAACACATGCGTGATCCATCGGTACAAGTACTCGCAGGGAACGCGAAGTGGTGTGACGCTACGGCTCAAGCAGCCGCCATCAATCCGTGTTGATGCTGGATTTTTCCAGCTGTGGGTCCATACGATGCCAGGAAGTCTGAGACGCAACACTTGCCCGCTTTTCCGACATGTCTGGTGGCGCGGCGAGGAGGAGTTTTTCGCAAAGAGGAAGGGCGGATGATCATTAATGGGGAGGAGTAGAGAAGGTGTTGGGAGGTGCCTGGGAGCTCTTTGTGGTCGCGGGCCCTGGGGACGAGGAGGAGGAGGACGACGACGACATGGAGGGCTTTTATCGTTGAAGGGAGGAAATATTCGGCGGAGAGAAGGGCACCTCTGCTCGCACCCCCCCATCTCTGGCCAGAGTTGCGCAGGTTCTTTCGCAAGGGCAGTGTCTACGTAGGTCCAGGGCCTGTCTGCGCGCACACATGAGCTCTGCCAAGGGAGCAGCAGGAGGGTGCGAGGGGAGGGGGAGAGGTGGGGTAGAGATCTCGGCAGGCGCCGACGTTTGGTCGCCAGCCAGCCATCAAGGGCAAGGTCAACATGAGGGTCACTGTCATGGACACCGCCGAAAAAGAGGCTCGGCATCTCGTGCTCGTCCTCTTCTTCCCCCCAGTTCCCCTGATCCGCCGGGTCCTCCTTCCGGTCATGCTCCCACGCATGCTGTAGCTGAGTTTTCTCTTTCGTCAGCGGTGAGGCTTGCCTCATGCCAGTGATATGGGAAACTGGGCAATGGTGGCGGTAGTTCCGCGACAGCGATGCCAGCAATGGTGATGCGCACCACGTGCAATTCATGTTTCGCTAATGTGGGGGAGCATATTCATTGGTGAGAGCTTGTGTCCACCCCTGGAGGCCAGCGCTCCTCCAGGGGCCCTCCCACACCCATATGTTCAACTCGCCGAGCTCCTCCGTTCTATCTCTACCTCGGATCGTTGAGCGGAAAGACAACGACAATACTCAGAGCGAGGGGGCCGCACGGGTTTGCACTGTCCTAAGATGCGTGGCCGAAGTGGGGTTCCGTTGTGTGTTTTGTCGTCAATGTTGTTTTTGCCGTGGTCGCTGCCCTCCCCGCGATCCACCTCACGACCCTGCCCGCGATCCCACTCGCGACGCAAGCGCGATCCATCCACTGGCTCCCGAAGCTCGCGAACCCATGCCGTTTTGCAAAACAGATCGGCGCGTTTACAGCGGGTCGACAAAGTCAGCGTTTGTGTCGGGGTTATTTTCTCGCGTTTGAACCCCTCAGCCCCTGCACGGCTGCCCTGGTAACCTGGCGCCCCCCTCGTTGTTACCCACAATTGAGGGTCCAAGGTAGCATTCGTGTCTTTTGAAAGCGCATGCGGCGATCCGAGTGAACACGAGCTTCGGCTGGTGAGTGCAAGCGCCACGCCGATGACAAGCGAGACGACGATGTCTATCACGAGCGCAAGGGTGACGGGTGATGTGCCTTAATCTTCCTTAGCTTGTCGGGTGACAGGTTCACGAGCTGCCACGGGGCTGCCCACGGGGACGGATCACGCTCTCCTTCTTCCTCCTCCTCCTCCTCCTCCTCGTCCTCCTTATCCTTCTCCTCCTCCTCCTCCTCCTCCTCCTCCTCCTCCTCCTCCTCCTCCTCCTCACCTTCTTCCTTCTTCCCATCCTCAGCCTGCCCTGGCCGCCGCTTCTGCCCCTAGCGCGCTGGCGGGGGCCCTGGGTCGCGGCCCTGCGGCTCGTGCCTGCGGGCGCGGGCCGTGGCGCCAGCTGCCCCCCGCGCTGGCTTCGGGAGGTCACACAGTGGGTCCTCCTCCTCCTCCTCCTCCTCCTCCTCCTCCTCCTCCTCATTTCCTCCTCCCTCCTCCTCCTCATCCTCCTCCTTCTCCTCCTCCTCCTCCTCGTCCTCCTCCTCCTCCTCCTCCTCGTAATCGGGGCCCATGCCTCCAGGGTGCCCTGGGTTTCTTGGGTTTCGATGGTTTTGCCATGGAAAGCGTGACGCTCCCACACCAGAAAATCAATGGACGTCCTGGGGTCTCAGGGTTGGGTTTCTTGTGGAAGGTTTCTTGTGGTCGGGCCCAACCTGTACACAGTTTCGACTCCGGCCAGATCCTGGGCAGGGGGTCGCAAAACTCGCCCCCGGCCGGATGTCACGTGCGGGCGCCCGTGCGTCTGGCGTAGTGGCATTGGGTGTGGCTGCCTTGAGAGCTCTATGCGCCTGGCGCGGCAGCACCCCCCCTCTCTTTCCCAGCCTTTCTCCCGCTCGCCTTCCCGTCCTTTCCTCCTCCTCCTCCTCCTCCTCCTCCTCCTCCCTCTCTCCTCCTCCTCTCCTCCTCCTCCTCCTCCTCCTCCTCCTCCCCCGCCTCCTCCTCCTCCCTCTCCTCCTCCTCCTCCCTCCTCCTCCTCCACCTCCTCTTTCTCTTCCCCTCCTCCTCCCCTCCTCCTCCTCCTCCTCCTCCTCCTCCTCCCTCCTCCTCTCCTCCTCCATCATCTCCTCCTTCTCCTCCTCCACCCCCTCCTCCGTTTCCCATGGCATGTAGGCAGGGGGCCAGTAGGAGCTGTCAGGGGCTCCGCTGTCCGTGTCGCCGGCGGCGTGCTGCCTTCGCGCTTCACGTCGTGGCAGCTGCTCTGGTGCCTTGCCCCCCCCCCCCCCCCCCTCCCATCCCTGTGCCCCTCCCCTTCGCGGGGTGGGGGCCTTGGCCGACGCTCCAGGATGTGGCAGCTGGCGTCTGGCACCTGCCCACCTCCTGCTGTTTCTGCCTCCCGCTCCCTCCTCCTCTCACGCCCTCCTCCCCCGTCCTCCTTTTCCTTTTCCTCCTCCTACTCCTCCTCCTCCTCCTCCTCCTCCTCCTCCTCCTCCTCCTCCTCCTCCATCCTCCTCCTTCTTCTTCATCCACCGACGGAAGCAAGCTGCTGCACTGACGAACATGCACACAAGAGGAGGAGGAGGAGGAGGAGGAGGAGGAGGAGGAGGAGGAGGAGGAGGAGGAGGAGCGGAGAAGGACAAAAGAGAAGCTGGCCTCACCCTTGCCGCTGTAGGTCGGGTGCATAGTTTCCCCAGCCGTGGGCGCTGCAGTACGGGTCAAAAGGAATATAGAATCTGGCCAACTCCTCACACACATCTGGGAAATCCTGCACACACTCGAGACCTGTAATCGAGCACATCAGTGAGCGAGCTAACATACGCGACATCTCCGACGGATACTGCTTGGCAGCCGACGTCTTGAATTCGCCTGATTCGTTCACCCCTACGAGCTCCAACGCATGAGAGCTACACACACATCGGCCCTGGCCAGGCAACATCTGGATAAAACCGTTCAAACTGGGGACGTTCCTCCGCCTCCTCCTCCTCCTCCCCCTCCTCCTCCCTCTCCTCCTCCCCCTCCTCCTCCTCCTCCTCCTCCTCCTCCTCCTCCTCCTCCTCTCCAGCGCCAACTCCACGATCTCGGCATTGACGTACAGGCATCCACAGAAGGACGCGCCCTGGGAGCAGACCGAGCACCACGCGGCACCACCCGAAGAGCGACCTGCGCAGCAAGATGGACAGCAGCAAGGCGCCGACTGGGGGCAGCACGAACCAAGCTCAAGAGACTCCACACCACGACAAAGGCCAGGCTACTGCAGCAGGGTGCGATGGCATCCACAAAGTACGGCGCCCCATTCCACGGCCTGGCGCCCACAGCACTTCGAGCGACACGACGACGGTACGCACAAACACTACGCCGGCCTTGGCCAGGACGCTGTCTGACTACCTTCCTCGACCTGGAGGGAACTGACCCAGCCTACACCATTGCGAAGACGCAGTTCTCCAACTGGTTCAGCTGCTGGGCTCACAGCCCCGACCTTCGAGCACAAGTACGACGCGCGTGGCCCAAGATCTACTTCAGGATGCTCAAGGCACCTGCAACACGACGATGGACGCAACGCCGAGGACCCATCGCAGCCATCATCATGGAATTGTGGGAGCTCGGCTGGGACTCCAGAGGCCCCGACCACTCGATCGACAGCAAAGGATGCGACTGGAAGTTCCCACAAGACGGCGAGATAGGCGACCCAGCAGACATCCTCGACGCCATCTTGAACGACGTCCGCGCGAAACTCTGGACAGCCGCAGCCAGCCACTACCACGGAGGAGGCCTGGAGCAGCACGGAGCAGACACGACGGATCGACGACACCTACCATGGCTCAGAAACCGCGGCAAGCACCGCGAGCACGGGGGGCTCCTCTCAGCGGCATGCGCGGGCACATGGACGCGAACACGACAGCAGTCCACCTTCGGCCACGGAAGCAACCTCTGCGAGTGCGGCCAGATCGGCACCGATTACCACCGCATCTGGAGCGAGCGCAGCTGCCGCAGCGACAACCCCGCCTACGCCAAGTCCGACCGATTACGGGCACAGGCCGAACCAGGTCACCACACCACGCCAGCTGCCTGGCTACGTGGCATCACGCCGTATGCTTGGTCGGTACCGCCAGAATGCACCACCGAAGCGGAGGCCAGCAACATCGGCGAGATGATCCTCGCAGACAAGATCAGCACATCAGACGGGACGCCCCTGGTCATCTACGGAGACAGATCGGGAGGCGCGCGCAGTGCAGACTGGCGGTACCGCAGATGTGGATGGGCTTGGGTGCGGCTACCAGGCTCCAGCAACGACGGCTTCAACACTGCAGCTGCACGCTTCGGCCCCCTGCCGCACAGACGACAGACAAGCAGCCGAGCAGAACCATGGGCCTTCCTAGATTGCCTGCGCCACACCACTGGACCATTACACTACTGGGCGGACAGCGAGCTCGTGTACAAGGGATGGCGCGACAGACGGTATCGGTACAAAGCCGCAGCCGACACCAAGGACGACCTGTGGGAACTCATCGGGGACGAGCTCAACCGCCGCGACGACCAGGGGCCATCACGCATAGCAGTCCACCACATCAGCAGCCACCTCACTTGGGAGGAAGCACAAGCACGAGGGTTTGCCCTCCACGCGTGGTACGGCAACAGCCAGGTGGACAAGCTCGCAGAGAAAGCAGCCCACGAACGCGACATCGGCGACGCCCAGATGTCATGCTACGACTGGGTCAACGCTACGGCAGCATTTGTACGACGCCGCATCGCCGCCGCCACAGTCGACGCCACAGACTGAAGTCCAACAGAGGACCACGAAGTTCGAGCAGCACGAAGAGCCCAGTTGAAGCGACGACGGACACGGCAAATATGCCGACGTGCCTACTTCGCCGACGGACCACCACAGCCAGACGCACGACGCCCACTCACCGCCCACGACTTGACGAGGCCACGACGTGGGCAAGGATGGGCATGCAAGTGCTGCACACAACGAGTTGGATGATACGCCAGCTTCGAAGGGGTACAAATTTGGTTCCAACAGGGTTGCGCCGGACCACCGCCGAGCAAAGGACACTCCATCATTCAGCGCGGCCACGCTGCGCACCACAGCCACCCACTCATCTTCATGCGAGCAGAGGCACGCTGGGTCTTCAGGCAGTTTGGCGCCACTGCTGCGGAGTAGATCTCGGAAAAGATGCGTGCATAGTGCACAGGACGCCCTGGGTACAACAGCCTCAGATACAAGCTGTGACGTTGGTTCGACATCGCAGCGCGCGAGCCCAGCACCCACAAACAACCCGACGGCAGCGACGGACGCAGCATTGGCATGCCCAGCGACGACGCCCAGCCCGAGACACACAGAAGGACAGCAACCAGTACAGCAGCACGGCGACATTGCACCAGCAGCAGCACGACGTTGTGTCCAGCACCAGCACCAGCAGCACTCCCAGGACACAACCTGCTGCGCACATCGGCGTGGAGGCCCTCGCCCGCGGAACCTGACTGCTACAACCCAGCAAGACGAGCCACGCAGCCGACGCAGTGCCGACGCGGAGAGGGACGAGACCCCAGAATCACCTCCAGCCCCAGCGACGGCAGAGGACACCGACGAGAAGAGGAGAAGGGGATGGGCGCAACGACTCCTCAGCGCGGCGACTAGCCAGCAACGCATCGGAGAGCATCACGACACTGACCAGCACGAGGTGCATCACCCACGGCATCAGCACCACCGTGACCAGCACGTCGGCAGCAGCACCACTGTGACCAGGACGACGAGCAGCGTGACTGGCCTAGACGTAGCAGCTACTGCCACCTTCCTTGGAAGGCATGTCGCGCAGGGTGCCCAGCACGCGCGTGCCGGGGGCGCTGCGCGGGGTGCTGGGGATCTCGGGGGTGGGCCGCGTCCATCGCGGAGGGCGTGCTCGGCCCCAAGTCTCCACGCGCCTCCGCAACACGCGGGTGGAGATGTGGGCAGCCCCCAGGGACGCGGCCCACCCGGGCCGAGCCGCGGCCCGTGCGCGGCCCGCTCAGGGCGGACGGCTCCAACCCAGCAGGACGACGCCGTTGCGGGGCGCAGTGCCGACGCGAGCTGGGACGAGATTCCAAAGCCACTGCCAGCCCCAGCGACAGCAGTGGAGAGCGACGAGGAGAGGAGGAGGAGATGGTTGCTACGACTCCTCGGCGCGGCTACTAGCCAGCAACACAACGGAGAGCAGCAGCACAACATCGACCAGCACGACGTGCAGCACCCACGGCAGCACCACCGTGACCAGCACGTCGACAGCAGCACCACTGA
>CAUYUJ010006668.1:1893786-1941286 GCA_963575745.1 Prorocentrum cordatum
TCGAGCTGCCTGGATAATGTCAGCGTCAACTGCAGCTTCTCTTTCTTGCTGGAGCAAAGGGCAGGACCAGAGACGATGATGTACTGTTCCAGGGCAGTCCATACAATATTGGCACAAGCTATCGGTAGCGTATCCATGGTTATGTAATCGAGCCTGGGACCACTGACCACCTATGATCGAGGTGCGTAGTGCTGCTCGAGCCTGCTCCGACAAGTGCCACTTCTTGGCCAGCTCCTTCGGCGCTAGCAGTATCTTGAGAGGGCCCATCCAGTAGCCGCAAGGTCTCCTGATTGGTGGGTCGTCCTCTGGCGCATGATCTTTCTGGCGACTCCAATCCTCAAATTTCACGTTGGCAAAGTCCCGTCTTGCTAGAACTCTGAGCCACTCAGGGCTGTCAGTAGTGAGGTCCAGGGCTGTACCTGAGCACGTAGTCCATGCCGTCGCCGTCGTCGCACGCCAGTTGAGAGCATGAAGTGCCACCAAGACGGCTCCTGCTGGGCCGGCTACGTCAGCCTGCTTCGGGGTAGAACCCAGTATCTGGCGCTGCTGCATGAAAGCCTTCTCCAGCACGTAGTTGGGCACCTTGGTGTCTTGGACGAGCATGGCCCACGTGCAAAGGGGGCCCACACGGTAAAAGCCGGGCCGGGGCCCAGGGTGCTCGAAGAAACGCGGCTCGAGCTGAGCCGCCAGCCAGACTGAGGTGCCAGGAGGAGTGCGCCGCCAGCCCACGCGAACCATGCTGACCATCGACTTGATCAGCGTCTTGGTGGCGCCCACGATCTGGATGCCGTACTGCATGGCGGGGGCAATGCATGGCTGCGCCACCGCTCGCCCGATTTTGGCCAGACCACTGAGCCTCCTGAAACGCGGGGGCCTCTTCTTCATCTTGCGCACCCTCTTGCGAATCGTTTCGAAGCTCAGCCTGTGTCCTCCTTCAGCTTCCATGCCGAGTACCCCCAGAGTTTTGTAAGGTCGAAACCCGTGACGATGGACCTGCTGCGTGACCTGCTGCGCAATATCAAAATCTGAGGCCAACACTTTCGCCTTGTCCTGAGCAGTTGGAAGGTCAAGGGCCTTGAGAACTGCAGCGAGTCGCTGCAAGATACGCACCGTCTGGTAGACAATGTCCTGCAACGTGGCAACCACCTGGATCGTGATATCGTCTGCATATATGTCCAATGAGTGGTGCACCTCGTCGGTGTTGGCGAATGATTTCTCGAAGATGTCGAAAGGCAGCATCATGGCCAGCTGCAGCAGGAACATAGCAATCGAACAACCTGGGAGCACTCCCCCACTTACTTGGCACGAGTAGGAGAAAGAGGTGGTCCACTTGATTCGCCTCGGGGCGTAGTGCATCGCCAGGCACAGCTGCAGGATCTGCGTTGGAAATCCGTCGCGTTCGGCAGCCTGCAGGACTCGACGCCAACAAACTCGGTCGAAGCACTTGCTGATGTCCACGAGTGTGGTGGTGGTGGCCATCCGCTTGTCACGGGCGTAGGCCTCAGCGTAAATCATGGTGCGCGCGCCCACATCTAGTGTACATTTGTGGGTGCCCAGCGCGAAATAAGGCCGAGTATTCTGGGAGATCCAAATCCGAACTTGCGCAAGCCTGGGCTTCGTGTAGATGCGATACGTCGCAGGTAGGAGAGCTTCTGGCCGAAACCCTCCTTGCGGCTTGGCAAGGAGCATGATGTGCACGTTGAGCATAACCGTCGGCCAGCGCATCCATGCTTCGGCAGCCCAATATCTGTAGATCAGTATGGCTAAGGCTGCGTCCGAAACCAGAGAGAGGGCCCGAGGTGGAAGTGCATCAGCTCCAAGCCCAGTGCGCCACCTGAATGTTGTTGCTGCCCGTCTCGTCTGTGCGACCGTCGGCACGGGCGAGGCCGCAGGAGGAAGGTGACGAATCGCCGCCACGAGGTCAAGACCTTCGCGATCAGCAAGCGGTCGCGGGAGGTCTGCATCATCACGACGCTCACCCTCCCAGATCTTCCTCCAACTGTCCATCTGGCTGTCTGCGATCGCCTGCGGGTGCGACGTCGTGGTCTTCCCCTGCTTGATCTGCGCATGAGCCCGAGGCTGCACTCTGGTGATCGAGTAAACATGCGCAGGGCCCGTGACCATCGCGTCTCGTGCCCAAGATTTGAACTTGCGAACTCTATGCCAACCTTCTTGCCTGTCGAGCTGGTCGACGTGCGCCATGATAATGTCGGCGAAGGCCTGGAGGCACAAGAGGCACTGCAAGGGAGGCTGCTTGCAGGCAAGGTGGATGATGTCCCAGGCGCCGTCGAAGTATTGCTTGCCCTCGGCAGTGTGGACGTCCTGCCTATGTCCTGGGCGAAGCAGTCTGGCGAGATGGGTCCAGCGTGCTCGGCGCCGAGGTGATGGCGCAGGACGGGCCGACATATTGCGCGCGATCTTCGCCAGATCTTTCTGTCCTCCGAACTGCTCCTGGGAGCCTCTGGGCCCCAAGAGTTCGACGCCACCTGTTAGACCTTTTGGTGGCGTCGAGGCCAGGCCAGGACCAGATGTTTGAGACGGCCTGGGATCCTGGGAGACCTTCTGGCGCACTCTCCTGGCAAAGGGCGTGGCGACATCTGAGGATGGCGATGCCTGTATCCTATGAGAGAGAGAGAGAGAGAGAGAGAGAGAGAGAGAGAGAGAGAGAGAGAGAGAGAGAGAGAGAGAGAGAGAGAGAGAGAGAGAGAGAGAGAGAGAGAGAGAGAGAGACCCCCCCTCGCAGGCGCTCTGCTGGTCGTCTTAGTAGAGCAGGAGGTCTGGCATCGGCCTGTCGCCCAGGAGCCTCCTCATATCGTTCCTGATCGCCTCGAGCTCGTCCCAATGCTGGCTGATCGCGCGTCGGCCAAGTGGTATGTCATGTATGGCCAGCCAGTCCAAATAGGATATGATGGCAGCGCGGTTCTCAGAGGAACGGCCCCAAGCGTCGTTGCAGATGTCATCTGCGAGCTCGCGCAAAGAGTTGAAGTTGCCATCCGCGAGGACGGCTGCTACCCATGCAGCGTGTTGAGGTAGCCGCAAGCACTCCATCACGAAGGGGACGCACCATCCTCCCCATGAGCGTCCTCCCGATTCAGCGTCCGACAGGTCAGGCATCCATCGGGTAGCACCAGCTGCGACCGCCTCCCTGAACTCCTCCTCGGGGCCGTCCTGATCCACGTCGTCAGGAGGAGGAGGTCGCCCCATAGCTCCAGGGGCGGCGAGGCGCCTCCAGCTTCCCAGATCCACGGGTGGGACCGAGCGCCGCGGCGCCGCGTCGGGATCGAAGGTGAAGGCTGAGGGTCTGGACGTAGACCGTCTTCTGCACGCGTGTGCCTCGTAGTAGTAGGGCAGGGGTGAGCACCCGCCAGCTGCTGCAGCGAGGTGACGCCGAAGTCAAAGAGAAAGTCGGCAACCAGGTCCAGCACCGCCTGACCCACTGCGCGAAGATATCGAGGCTCACTGCCTCCAGCAGGGTGAGGACCAGTCTTGGTACCTCCAATCGGGCGCCAGGTATACTTGGCCCCATCTGCACGGCCACGATAAGAATCAGGATCGTCAACCTGGTAGTTGCCGATGAGCTCGCTCTCGACGTGAGAAATGAACTGGCCGTGCAGGGCATCCATGCGGCCGATCGCCTCCTCCTTGGAAGCGGGTGGGCCTCGCTGCGCGTCCCTGTCCACAATGTCCAGGTAGTCTGGCGTGGGGATCGGACCATGTAGAGGATGGCAGCCCTCCGTGGCAGGAGGCCCTTTGGGCAGAGCCCTGGGGGCGCTGATGCTGAGGATCTGCGTGGTCTTCGGCTTGGCCTTGATGTAGGTGATGACGGGCTTGCGAGGTCGAGCTGGCCACGTCGTCACCGCGCTCGGCGATCGGCATGCCGTCTCAAGGCCAGGGGACGTGATGAAGTCGTCGATGTTATTGCATTGCGAAGGCCTTACGGCCGGTGCCGCCGACCCTGGAGGGCGACCCATGCGTTCTCGGATGTGGCGGGGGGGGCGTCGTATCTGAGTGGCGCCCCCCCCCCGGGACCCCCCCCGGGACCCCCCCCCAGGACCCCCCCGCTACCCCCCCCCCCCTCCCGGCGGGGGAGGGATCAAAGGGAAGGGGCTTCCCTTCGACTCAAATACGACGTTGCTGAAGTTCATTTGGGCTGGCGCGCTTGAGCAGAGGCCCCTGCTGGGAAAGAGGACGGGAGTGGCGACGGGCCCACGGAAAGGGAGGCGCAAGGAAGGGGGACGACAGAGACGACGACCAACGAACAACGGGGATGACGTCTCGAACGGAAAAGCCCCTCACACACGCCGACAGGGTCGGCGGATTCGCCCTTCGGTGTGCGACAGGTGCCCTCCTCCTTGGTGTATAGATAAGCGGCAGGTAGCATTTCGGGCAACCCCATCTGCTGGTAGCCCTGGGGGTTGATGTTCCAATCCCCTGCGATGATGAAGGGCTTGTTCAGGTATCTGAGAAATTGAGACAAATTTAAGTAGCGACCGTAGTTGGCTGTGAGATAGGTGGTCGTGTGCGCGTACTCCATGTAGACGGATCCCACCAGCGGCCCTCCAGTAAGTCCCACATCAACGTGTATGACCACTGCCCAGGCTGGTGTGATGTCATGGGTAGCTTTGCCATCGGGTCCCTCGACGACGGTGACAGGTCAGTGAGAGCGCACAAAGACCCCTGCGCCTGCACTGGGCAAGCCTGTAGGTAATCTGCGACAGGGCGTGACGAAGGCCTGCCAGCCGTTGCGTCGAGCCCAAGACTGCGCCTGCGCCAGACGCTCCCCATCAAGTCGCAACTCCTGGGCGCACACGATATTGACCCCTGTCGTACCCTCTGCCAAAAAGGTCCTGCAGGTATCCCAAAAAGAACCGTTGAAGGTAGCAACTGCAATATCTTTGCGCTTGGAGCCTCGTGGGGCCCTCCTAGCTGTCGTCGCCCGCGTTCTCCCATGCTGCACGTTCGACGGCCATCTGATCGCCAGGTCCTGCTGGCGGAGCTGGGGGGCGAAAAGCGGCTGAGTGCTGAGGTGGCGCAGCTGATGCCCGCGGTGGCGAAGCTCCTGTCGCCAAGGAGCCGATGTTGGAGACTTGCTGCTCGATGGTGGTGAGGAGCTGGGCGCCGTCCATGTTCGACGTGCCTGCGCGCGCCGACACCAGGACAGCCTTAAGCTGCTGGATGGCCACAGAGATGTAGCCATCGCAGGGGCCACCTCAGCGGCCACGGCCGCCACGGCTGACTGGGCGTGGGCGACCTCCGCGCTGAGGCTGGTCGTCTCCGCCTCGAGCCTGGTGAGCTGCTGCTGAGCGCCGGCGAGCTCCTTGGACAACTGCTCGACCTGAGCGGCCTTGGCCGCGCGCTCAGAATCCTTGGCGGCCCATCTGTCTTTGGCGCTCTTGAGCAGGTCTGAGGGGTCCATCTGAGCACGTAAGAGGGACTCCTCCTTGTCATGGGCGGCCTTGGCGGCGATGACCAGGTCATGCTCGTCACCGTAGATCCGTCGTAAGGCCAGCCACGCTCGCTTGGACTTCGCTGCTGGTGACTGCTGTGGCGCGGCATCGCCAGCAGCCTGAGGAGCAGCAGGAGCAGGATCAGCGCGGTCGCGCCAGGGTGCCTCGGCGCCGCGCGAAGGAGGCCTCCTGCTGCGGCTGGGCGCTCGCTGGGGGGCGGTCGTGGGCCTGCCGTCCCTGTCCCTGCCGCACGCCCAGCACGTCGCCCTGCTGGAGAAATTGTTGCGGAACCCGCAGGCCTTGGTCGCTTTGCACGGCCAGGCCTCCCCATGCTTCTGCATGTGCTGCGGCTCAGCAGGCGGGGCGCTGCCGTGGTGCGCCTGCAGGAGCCGCCTAGCCGCAGCCTCGCGCAGCGTCTGCCGCGCGCTGGCGCGGCGCCTGCGCAGGCGGCGATGCCAGGCTGGCGACGGAGCGCGCCCGCTGAGGCCGCTCGCCGCCGCAGCTGCGCCCGCGCCCGCCGTCGGGCTGCAGGCTGGGGCCAGATGGATGCGCCCGCCGCGCGCCCCCGCGCGCGTGGGAGCCCAAATGGCAGCCTGGAGCTGGAGGAGGAGGAGGAGGAGGAGGAGGAGGAGGAGGAGGAGGAGGAGGAGGAGGAGGACGGCGAGGAACCTTTCGGAACCATTGGCCAGTCCCGAGGTGCCGCGCTGCTGCCACCAGCGACGCAGGCACACCCCATGTACGGCATCGTGGTCCCTGACTTATCATGCACCCGAGCCGATACATGTTTCACACGTCCACCCGACGAGATACTGCTCTCCTCTCAGGGGAGGCGGAGGAGGAGGAAGAGGAGGAGTGATCGCATTCCAGGGGGAGGAATAGGAATGGAGGTCTCTGGAGGTTTGTTTCGAAGGGCTTTCCCCATCCCTTCCTCTTCCTCTCCCTGCCTCGTCTACTCCCTCATCGCTCAAGGTCACCGTCTCCTCTCCTCCTATTTCTCCTTTTCATGCTGATCATCCTCGTCGTCATCGTCGTCGTCCTCCTCCTCTTCCTCCTCCTCCTCCTCCTACTCCTCGTCCTCCCCCTCTTCCTCCTCCTCGTTCTCTGCATCATCTTTCCTCATCATCCTCATCCTCCTCTCCTCATTTCTTCTTCTTCGCCCACCCCGTCCTCCCCCCTTTTCCTCGCCCCCTCCCTCCTCCTTCCGGCCTCCAATCTTCAGCCTCCTCCTCCTCCTCCTCATCCTCATCATCATCATCATCAGCATCATCAGCATCATCATCATCATCATCATCATCATCATCATCATCATCATCATCATCAGCATCAGCATCATCATCATCATCATCATCATCATCATCGCCTTCCTCCTTCCTCGCCCATTCCTTGCCTCTGCTGTCCTCCCTCCTCCCTCATCCTCCCTCTGCCCTCTTCTGCTTATCGCCCGCTCCCCCCTCCCCGCTTACTTCCCCCCGCCACACCAGAACGATGCAGGAAACCTCCAGAGGACCTGGAGCAGGACACGGTTCCCCCCGCCGCCCTCCCCTCCCTTCCTTCGGAGGTTGATAGGCCTCCTACCCTGACACGTCGATTCGAGAGAGGGCGTCGCGGCCGTCATTTTTGCGGGTCCAGGTCCGTCGGTTTCTGTCCCAGGCCGTTTTTCAAGGGGAGGCTTATGTACTACAGGGAGGTTTGTCCACCGCCGATTTCTCCCCTCCCCCCGCTCCGCCCCGCCCGCACCGCGCGGCCGCGCCGCAGCGGCGCCCCGTGGGCAGAGGCCTTGAGAGCGCCGCCGTCCCATCGCCTCCACCATCCCCCGCTTCCCCTCCCCCTCCCCCTCCCCTCCGGGCCGTGCTGGGCCGGGTCTTGCCCCCCCTTCGAACCCCCCGCCGCTGCTCCCACGCCGTCCTACCGATGCAAGTGCGGACGCTTCGCTCTCCCCCTTTGCCTCCGCGCCGGCCCGCCTCCGCGGCCGGAGGCGGACGGGCCGTCGGAGGTCGGTGCCGGCACGGCTGCGGGCGCCCAGCCGGAGCAGCCCAAGGATCTCGGTGCCCCCCCACCCCGCAGCGGTGTTCGCCGGAGGGGGAGGGGCGGGGAGGAAGAGGTGCCAGCACCGCCACCTCCGCCTCGGTTTCTCCTTTTCGGGCCTCCTGGGAGGCCATCGCCGCCACCGCTGGATTCGCTGGGAAATTCCCGTCAGAACGCACTGCAGGAGAGGTCCAGGGAGTAGCGATGTCGGTATCGAAGACGCCTACGGCGAATCACCGCCGCCCCCTGCCCTTGTGGAATCGCCTATGTGGCCGACAGCTGGGCTAGAGCTTGGCCAAGCTATCGGGCCAGTTGTTCCCCGAGTCGGTTTGGAGAGCCTTCGGAGAAAGCGTGGGGGAGCAGGAGGTTTGAAAGCGCCCATGTGTCCGAGCGTTGTGGCAAGAGCTCTGCCTAGCTATCGGACCATGTGCTCCCCCAACCGTTGTGGAAACCCTTCGGGGAACACTTGGGGGAGGATGGCGGGGAAAAAGATCACGGGGAGGAGGAGGAGACAGAGGAGGAGGAGGAGGAGGAGGAGGAGGAGAAAGAGGAGCAGGAGCAGAAGGAGGAGGAGGAGAAGAGGAGGAGGAGAGGAGGAGGAGGAGGAGGAGGAGGAGGAGGAGGAGGAGGAGGAGGAGGAGGGGGGGGGCATCTTGGGATCTTGGGAGCCTCTGGAGGCATTTTCGGGGCCTTCTGGGAGCTTCCTGGGAGCCTCTTGGAGGCATCTTGGGGGCCTCCTTGGGCCTCTTGGGGGCCTTTGGGGGCTTCTCGGGGCCTCATGGCCGTCTCAAGGCATTAGTGGCTTTCATACGCCGTCGGAAGCCGTCTTGGGGCCTCTCTGGGCCGATTGGAAACCCTCTTGGGGTGCTCCAGGGCCGTCTTGGAGGCCATCTTGGGTCGTCTGGAGGCCTCTTGGGCCGTCTGGGGCCGTCTAGCGGGCCTCTTAGGCTTTTCTGTGGCCGTCCTGGAGGCCTCTTGGGCGATCTTTCTAGGCTCTTGGGCCGTCTCGGGCCGTCCGAAAGCCGAAAAGAAGTACATACGCAAATCCTTTGAAAATCTACGGAAAATCAATGATGTTGGCCTCTTCGGGCCTTCCTGGAGCCCTCTTGGAGCCCTTTTGGAGGCCTCTTGGGCCGTCTTGGAGGCCTCTTGGAGGCCTCTTGGGCCGTCTGGGGCCGTCTAGCGGGCCTCTTAGGCTTTTCTGTGGCCGTCCTGGAGGCCTCTTGGGCGATCTTTCTAGGCTCTTGGGCCGTCTCGGGCCGTCCGAAAGCCGAAAAGAAGTACATACGCAAATCCTTTGAAAATCTACGGAAAATCAATGATGTTGGCCTCTTCGGGCCTTCCTGGAGCCCTCTTGGAGCCCTTTTGGAGGCCTCTTGGGCCGTCTTGGAGGCCTCTTGGGGGCCTCTTGGGCCGTCTTGGGCCATCTTGGAGCGATATTGGGCAATCTTAGTGGGCTCCTGGCCCGTCAGAGGCCCTCGGAAGCTGTCTTAGGGGGCTCTGGGCCGACTGGGGGCCTTTTTGGGGTGCTCCAGGGCCGTCTTGGAGGCCATCTTGGGCGTCTTGGAGGCATCCTGGGCCGTCCTGTCGCTCTCCTGGGGCGGTCTTGGGGGCCTCTTAGGGCGTTCTGGGGCCATCTTGGAGGCCTCTTGGACGATCTTGGGGCGATCTTTCAGGCGATAGGATTCGGCACGCCGGGCACCCCTGTGATGAATCAACAGGGGGCGGCGGATAACGGAAAGAGCGAGGTACGAGTGATGACGTTGTGTTTGGGCGAAGCCCTCTAGGGGGAGTGCAGAGGGGGGGGAGGGGGGGCGGGGGGACGAGTGTGAAAGGCTGCTCGGGGCGTCTTGGAGGCCTCTTGGGCGCTTCTTGGGCCGTCTTGGGCGCTCAAGACGGCCCAAGAGGGGCCCAAGACGGCTCCATGACGGTCCAACATACCCAAGGCGGCCCAACGACGGCTCAAGAGGCCTCCGAGACGCCCCAAGAGGCGCCCAAGAGGCGTCCCAAGTGGGCCCCCAAAGGCCCAAATCATTGATTTTCCTTAGGAAAACGTGCATTTTTAGCATACGCGACTTTTCGGCTTTCATGGCGTCAACGACTGCCCAAGAGGCCCCCAAGACCGCCCCAGGACGGCCCAAGAGGCTCCCAAGAGGACCGCGGTGATCGTGACGGTGATGATGGTGATGATGGTGGTGATGATGATGCTGTTGCTGCTGCTGCTGCTGCTGCTGCTGCTGATGATGATGATGATGATGATGATGATGCCGATACTGATTTCGAATATCAGGCTGCTGCTGATGGTGATGAGGATGATGATGAGGGTGATGAGGAGGAGGATGCTGATGATACTGATCAAGATAACGATGACGATCATCATGTCGATGATGAGCATGATCATGATGATGCTGATGATAATAACGATGTTGATAATGATGATGGTACTGATGACGATGATGATGCTAATGATGATGGTGATGACAATGATGCTGCTACTTATGCTGTTAATTGTAATGATGATGATGCTGCTGATGATGAGGAGGAGGAGTAGGACGAGGAAGAGGAGGAGGACTAGGAGGAAAAGGAGGATGAGGAGGAGTAGCTACCCGATATTTTCACCACAAACATTGGGAAACATTGAGGGGCCACTGTTCGCTCTATCCTGAAGTGGGTGCCTGCGTTACGGCCTGACTGCAAGACTTCCCAGCCAGCGCCAACCTATCTCGTAGTGGCCCTGCTAATACGCCCCGAAAGCTGCAGGCAGACGCGGGGGGCTGGAACTTAACGCGCACACGCCTCGCCAGCTCGGGATTCTCGACCCGCCACGCTCGATCCATTCGCCTCCCTCCTTCCTGCTTCTCCCTCCCCCTCAACGTCCGCCGCCCTCCTGCTCCCTCCTGCTCCTCCCCCGCCCAGCATCCGGCAGTCGTCCGGCTGTGGGTTCCCCTGATTCCAAATTGTGGGGGACCTTCATTCGGCACTCGGAAGATAGGCGTTCAACGAGTGCTTCTGGGCTTTTTTCAACAACTCGCGGCAAAATGTCCCCCAGCCCCCCCTCCCCCCCTCCTCGTCTCCAAGCAGTGCGATGCAGACCGAAGCTTGTCAAGACGACGAAGACGTCGTCGTCGTCGTCGTCGTCGTCGTCGTCGTGGTCGCCGCCGTGGTCGTGGTCGTGGTCTTGGTCGTGGTCGTGGTCGTGGCCGTGGTCGTGGTCTTGGTCGTGGGCGTGGTCGTCGTCGTCGTCGTCGTCGTCGTCGTGGTCGCCGACGTGGTCGTGGTCGTGGACATGGTCGTGGCTGTGGTCGTGGTCTTGGTCGTGGTCGTGGTGTTGGTCGTGGTCGTGGTGTTGGTCTTCGTCGTCGCCGTCATGGTCGTGGTCGTGGTCGTGGTCGTGGCCGTTGTCTTGGTCTTGATCGTGGTCGTGGTCTGTGTCGTCGTCGTCGTCGTGGTCGCCGCCGTTGTCGTGGTCGTGGTCGTGGTCGTGGTCGTGGTCTTGGTCGTGGTCGTGGTCGTGGCCGTGGTTGTGGTCGTGGGCGTGGTCGTGGTCGTGGCCGTGGTCGTGGCCGTGGTCGTGGTCTTGGTCCTTGTCGTGGTCGTAGTCGTTGTCGTAGTCGTGGTCGTGGCCGTGGTCATCGTCTTGGTCGTGGTTCTGGTCTTTGTCGTCGTCGTCGTCTTCGTCGTAGTCGTTGTCGTCGTGGTCGCCGCCGTGGTCGTGGTGGTGGTCGTGGTCTTGATCGTCGTCGTCCTCGTCGTGGTCGTCGTCGTCGTTGTCGTCGCCTTCGTCGTCATCGTCGTCGTCTTCGTGGTCGTTGCCGTGGTCGTGGTCGTGGTCGTGGTCGTGGTCTTTGTCGTGGTCGTGGCCGCGGTCGTGGTCTTGGTCGTCGTCGTTGTCTTTTTCGTCGTCGTCGTCGCCCACGTGGTCGTGGTCGTGGTCGTGGCCGTGGTCGTGGTCGTGGTCGTGGTCGTGGCCGCGGTCCCAGCGCCTGGCCGATGCGCAGGACAACTCCAGAGCCGAACCCCACAGATTGGATCAGCTCCAGCAGGATGCGGAGTCTCAGATCAAGCAGTTACAGTTGCAGCCCGTGTCAGGCGAAGGATCGAGTGTCAGGTTGGACGCGACGATCAGGCAGGCGCGGGACCTTCTTTCAAGATGGTCTGTTACCTCACCCGAGTGGCTCCAGGGCGCTCAGGAGTTCATGGACTCCTGGAACGATGACCTGGAGCTTGCCCAAGCCACCCTGAACAGGAACAAAAAGGAGTCATGGGACGAATGGCAGGAGAACGCGTTATCGGGAGGGGCCAGGGCTATGCATAGGTTAACTAAGTTAAATGAGAAATGAAACCCCGCGGTCGTCCAGACCACTGCTGGGCAGTTCACGAGTAACCCGCAAGATGTTCTTGATGCGGAAAGTAGGACTCTGGCCAAGTTCTGGCATGCCAGCACCTCCCCCGCCCGAGCTGAAGTCCTGGACAGGGACCATCTTCCTCGGGCCACGGCGGCTGAGATTCGCGCGGCCAGTAACTCTTTTTCCAAAAACACGTCGCAGTCCTTGGACGGTCTGCATCCCCGCCAGCTGTCTTTGGTCTCTGACGCTGCCCTGGACACGCTCGGAGCCATCTTCCAGGCTGTCGAGTCCCTGGGTCTTTTCCCTAAACAGCTGTTCTGGATGTTGTTGCCCCTCCTCGAGAAGCCCAAAGGGGGAGTTCAACCGATCCTGTTATGTGTGGGCCCCGTCCGAGTCTGGGAGCGACTGAGAAGACCCCGCCTGCTCGAGTTTAACTCCAACTTCCCCCGCCGTTTTTGGCCCTTCGGGCCGGGGCGCAGCGCTGAGGACGCCGTGTGGCACCAGGCGGCGCAGGCCGAAGTGGCCGAGGCTAAGGGTATGATCGCTCTGGGGGTTACTTGGGACGGGACGAAGTATTACGAACGTTTTGACTTGGAGCTGCTTAAGAATAGGGCGATTGGGTATGGCTTCAATAAGGTTATTGTTAAGACCACGTATAACTTTTGGAGGGGCCCCCGGATCCTCAGGCTCGGGTGCATGTACAATGCGAACCCCTACTTTGCCTCGAGTGGCCTCCCAGCGGGGGACATTTTCAACGACCTGTTCGTGCGGGTCTACAGCATCGGCGCATTCGATCGTTTTTGCAACAGCCACCCGCAGGTCGACCTTTCGTCGTACGCTGACGACGATGCCCTTACGACCGAGGGCAGCACGGAGGCCGAGGCGCTTGAGAAAATGGTTCAGGCCTGTGCAAGCATGTTTGTGGTGTTTAGAGATGAACTTAAAGTGGGTTTACAGGGTGGCAGACTCACCACCTTCGGCAGTTCCTTTGGCATCGCCAAGAAGTTGGGAAGGTTGTTAGGCCAGATGGCGGGCACCGTCACTAATAGCACTGTCAGCCTTGGCACGGATTTGGCTCCAGGGCAAAGACGCTCGACCAAGAACGCTCTCCACAAACGCAAGGTCAGGTTTAGGTGTATGTATAAAAGGCACAAGGTGTTACAGAGATATCGGCGAAGTTTACCCAGACAGAAGGGGCGCACCGGCAAGATAAATGTGGCGGGCCTCCAGCCCGCTGCCACGCTCGGATCGGCGATTGTTGGCATCAGTGACCATGAGTTGCAACGAGCGAGCCGTGTCATGCTGTCGCATCGCGCCCCTCGGCATCGAGGGTGCTCGCTCACTGCTAAACTTTGTTTCGAAGGAGACCCCGTCTGGAGGGCGGGCGCTGTGCCCGCCCTGCACTGGGCTCACATCGCGTGGCTTGCGGTCACGGATCCCGTCACGTCTCGCTATAACGTCAAACAGATTTGTCAGATGCGGTGTGCGGCGCCGTATAATAACCAGGTTAGATGGAGGAGTTCCCGCGGGCCGATTCAACGCATGCACCTGTCGTTATTCAGAGTTGGATGGTGCGCCACATCTGCCCTCGCGTGGGGAGACGACTACGGCAGAGAAATCCATGCGGCCTACACGCCCCCGCCCATGGTCGCCCACTTACTGGTGTCAGCCACCCAACGAGGTCAGGCTTGCAAGCTGGCCGCGCTTTCCCCGTCTTTCCCTGGGACCAGAGTCGCTGTTGAACCGCTCCAAAAGCTCCTTGGCCCTGGGCCCCGAAAGCTTTCCCAATAGGAAAAATACATGACCATTTCTTGTTTCTGTGGAGGCGCATGGGCCCGTGCACGAGCACGAGCATCAGGATGCGCCAGCGACGGATGCCTGCCCACTTTGCGGACAATCTGACTCGGTCAGGCACAGAGCCTGGCACTGTCAGCGCCCTGAGGTAGTTGCTGTGCGCCTTGAAGTTGCGGGTGGTAATGCAGGATGGCTCCAAGTGGCAGCCGAAAGTGAATGCGGGAGCTTTTGGGATGAGATTAATATGGAACACCCCGAAACCAGCTACCCCCCCCCCCCCCCCCACCCCCCCCCCACCACCACCACCCCACACCACCACCACCACCACCACCGCCCCCCCCCCCCCCCCCCCCCCCCCATCCACACACCCCCACCCACCCACCCAACCACCCCACCCCCCACCCCACGCCGACCCCAACCCCCGTCTCTTCAACCCACAGAAGGAGGAAGTGCTCTGGGGGAGTACCGACTTAAGGGGTTGTGATGTTTGTATGGGCGGATCGTGTGCACGGCGCACAATCCGAGAACTTTCAAGGGCCGCCTACGCCTGGATCTTTTTAGGCCCTGAAGAGGGCATCGTCGCCTATGCCATAGGAACCGTCTGGGGCGTCTTGCCCCAGACACCGCAGGCGGCGGAGCGCCAGGCAATGTCGCTGATCCCGTTCTGCGTTCCCTACTCGGGCGTAAGATACAGCGACTGTATGACGGTAGTGAAGGTATGCACGACCGACCCTTCACATCAAGTGGATAGGCGACATCGTCATGCAGGAATGAGGAGAGGAGCCTTGTTGCACGAGGAACGGGATCATGTGCCCGAAGTTCGTCGCACGCCTGCCCGTCGTGCGAGAAGTGTCATCGACTCCCTCCCCGATGGTGAGAGAAGAACCGCTGTTGGGAATTGGAACGCAGACGCCCTCGCCAAGCATTCCCTCTCCCTCCACCCTTCGCCTTCTCGCCAGTTTTCGGATGTGCTGATTATTTCCTTGGGTAAATTAGCTTATGCGGCCCGAGTGTTGGCCAAAGTTCCCTGTGTGTTTCCGATGGAAAAATTCGAGCGCCCCCCCCCCCCCCCCAGGACCGCGGGCAAGGTTCCTCAAGTCTGGGGGGTGTCACTGCTGGGAAAAGCAGGACGACGGTGGAGCCAGGTGCATAAGATGTTTCTTGCTGAGCGAAGGTGCTGAGAGTAGACCTTTGTTTGGCTGCCCAGGGCCGAGCAAAACGTGGAAGGACGTGTTCATTTTCGACAGGGGCCACACTGTAGCCCGCACTGTTGTCACCAGATCTGACAAGAATGACAGATCTAGTGAAGCCGTCCTGTACTTTTGCACGACATGTGGCGCGTACGCCACAAGGCGATGTTTTTTGTTAGGTCGTGAATGCCAGCAGCGCAAGATTGCTGGCGCGACCACTGCTTTGAAGCGAATTTATTCTGCCCTCCACCCTCACTCGCGCGAAACTTCCGCACGAGTGACCCAGTCGTCGAGGCGAGGAGTGGGGCACATGCAGTATGCAGTTAACGTGCCCCCTCCTTAAGAGGTAGGTATTTTGAGTGCGAGGCTAGACAGCCTCCCACAGGCCCCTCGCATGAAGGCCCTCCTGGAACGTGTTCGGGAGAGAGAAGAGGCGGCCGCTGGAGCTGCCTCGGCCAGATACACAGGTAATCTTGGTCCTGCCCCCTGGGGGGAAAAAAAGTATTCGTCGTGCTCCTTGTCGTCCTCGTCCCCGTCGTCGTCGTCGCCGTCTTCATCGTCGTTGTCCTCGTGCTGGTCGTGGCCGTGGTCGTGGTCCTGGTCGTGGCTGTCGCCTTTGTCATCCTCGTCGTCGTCGTCGTCGATGTCGGCGTGGTCGCCGCCGTGGTCGTGGCCGTGGCCGTGGTCGTGGTCGTGGTCGTGGCCGTGGTTTTGGTCCTGGTCGTGGTCGTCGTCTTTGTCATCCTCGTAGTCGTCGTCGTCGTGGTCGCCGCCGTGGTCGTGGTCGTGGTCCTGGTCGTGGTCGTTGTCGCCGCCGTGATCCTGGCCGTGGCCGTGGTCGTGGTCGTGGTCGTGGTCGTCGTCTTCGTCACCTCGTCGTCGTCTTCGACGTCGTCGTCGTTGCCGTCGTCGTCGTGGTCGTGGTCGTGGTCATGGTTGTGGTCTTGGTCGTGGTCGTGTTCTTCGTCATCCTTGTCGTCGTCTTCGTCGTCGTCGTCGCCGTTTTCGTCGCCGTTTTCGTCGTCGTTGTCGTCGTGGTCGCCACTGTGGTCGTGGTCATGGTTGTGGTCGTGGTCGTGGCCGTGGTCGTGGTCTTGGTCGTGGTCGTCGTCGTCGTGTTTCTCGTCCTGGTCGTGGTGTTCGTCGTCGTCGTCGTCATCGTCGTGGTCGCCGCCCTGTTCGTGGTTGTTGTCGTGGTCGTGGCCGGGGTCGTGGTCTTGGTCGTGGTCGTGGTCTTCGTCATCCTCGTCGTCGTCGTCATCCTCGTCGCCGTTGTCGTCGTCAGCTTCCTCGGCGTCGTGGTCGCCGCCGTAGTCGTGGTCGTGGTCTTCGTCGTGGTCGTGGTCGTGGTCTTTGTCATCCTCGTCGTCGTCGTCGTGGTCGTCGTCATCCTCGTCGCCGTTGTCGTCGTCAGCTTCGTCGTCGTCATTGTCGCCGCCGTAGTCGTGATCGTGGTCGTTGTCGTGGTCGTGGTCGTGGTCGTGGTCGTCGTCTTCGTCATCCTCGTCGTCGTCGTGGTCGTCGTCGTCGTCGGCTTTGTTGTCGCCGCCGTGGTCGTGGTCTTGGTCATGGTCATGGCCGTGGTCGTTGTCTTGGTCGTGGTCGTGGTCATCGTCATGGTTGTGGTCGTCATCCTCCTCGTCGTCGCCGTCGTCGTCGAGTTTGTTGTCGTCGTTGTTTTTGCCGCTGTGGTCGTGGTCGTGGTCGTGGTCGTGGACGTCGTCTTCGATATCCTCGTCACGGTCGTGGTGGTCGTCGTTGTCTTCGCCGTCGTCGTCGTCGCCGCCGTCGTCGTGGTCGTTGACGTGGTCTTGGGCGTGGCCGTGGCTGTGGTCGTGGTCTTTGTCGTGGTCGTGGTCGTCGTCATCATCGTCGTCGTCGTCTTCGTCGTCGCCGCCGTGGTCGTGGTCGTTGTCTTCTCGACCCCGGCTAGCCGCAGCGCTGCCGACCAGGACGGGCGCGATGGCCTGCCCGAGCCGGGGGGCGAGCGCCAGGTGCCCCCCCCCTGGCCTCTCGCCTGCTGGTCGACGTCCTCGTCGTCGTCGTGGTCGTCGACGTCGCCGTCGTCGTCCGTAGCCATTTTGGCTCAAGCCATTTTGGCTCAAGATGATTGTGCTTCGGGGGCTCCGCGCTTCCGTGCCAAAAAGGGAAGCTGCTAGTCCGCAGCCAGTCTTCAGTGCTTTCGGCGCGCGAGCGCCACTCCAATGGCGCCTCCTCCTGCTCGCGGCGGTGGCGGCGATCCTGGCGGCGGCTGGAAACGGCAGCCGTGGATCCAGGCTTGGCCCTGGCGTCGTGGAGTTCAGGGAGGCGGCGGAGGTAGTCAGAAGGCGCATTGCCAGGTGTTCAGCAAGTGGCTCTCCGTGGATCGGTTGGCGGAGGCATCCTTCAAGTGCAAGTGTGGCGCCAGCCACTGGGGGGCGGAACCACCAGCGGGAGCGAGCATCAACTTCTTGCAAGGAGGAGGAGGAGTTCGTGACGACGGAGGTTGGCCAATCCTCTCGGCTGGGAAACGTCGCAAGAAACCAGATACCGACGGAGGCCATGCGGGAGGAAACGACACACTCCAGCTGCTTCAGAGGGCACCTGCCATGGCCGACGATACGGTCAAGAGCAAGATTGAACATCGCGGAAGCTGCACCACCACCTGCAGCACAGCAGCAGCCGCTACCTGGTTCCCGAGCTGCGCTACGGCAAGCCGAAGACCAAGTGCAGAAGTGCCAGGCAGCCCACCAGGAGGCCGACCGCAGGCGAGAGAGGCTCCGTGAGGAACTACAGCAGGCGGAGCTCGATTTCCAACAGCGGACGGCGGATGTGGTCGCAGCAGAGGCGAAGGCCAATGAAGAGCTCCAGCGATATCCTCTCGGCGGCGGCGCCGTGGGAGGAGCATCACAACCTCGGCGGCCACAGCTACCGATCGCAGCCTTCATGGAGGATCCGGAGATCGACGTCGACCTGGGTGACATCTTCGCAGTGGCCAGCGACGAGACCGAGCGGCGCAAGAATGAGTTCGTCACTCAGGCCAAGGTGGCGGCCAAGGCCGCCTTCGTTGCAGCGGTTGAATCACGCAAAGCATCCAAGCAAGCGGAGGTCGAGTGCATGGACAGGATCAAGAACAAGAGGAAGGTCGACGGAGCAGCACCTGGGGACGAACCACACGCATCGCCTGCGGACGAAGCCCCATCCCAGCCTGCAGGCACTCCCGCCAGCGGCGGCCAGTCGAGCAACGTCGGCGGCCTACCTGGTGGACAGCCAGCGCGGCCTGGAGCGGAGGACCTGGATGCTAGGACCGCCAAGGAGAAGAAGGACCTGGCGGCAGCCATCGAAGCGCGCAGGGCCATGGGCACGGGCAAGAGCCGCGGCGCGACGGGCTCCTGGCGACCATTCCATTTTCATACAGAATTTGCCGGCATGGGGGCCGAGGCCCAAGAGGGAGATCGACACGCTCAAGGACGACATCGTGATCTTCCCCGAGACGCACGTCGGGGCGAGCGGCACGACGACATCTTGGAGTACCTGGATATCAAGGGCTTGAAGGCAGCGGCGCCGCCTTCGCGAGCCCACCAGCGCCGCGAGCTGGCGGGAGGCATTGGCTTGGCGGCCCGTGCCCATATTTCAGTGACATCATTGCGGTACCTAGCTGTCAAGAAGGAGCAGATGGTTGGGCTGCGGATGCTTGACGAAAAGGAGTGGAGTCCTGGGCCGATCGACTTCCAGGACATGGTTGCAGTCAACTGGCTGCGGAGGGGCAGTCTATCCAAGTGGTGGGCATGTGCCTGACGTCATCGGTTGGCGTGCGCAGCGAAGTGAACCAGAGTAAGCTTGTTAGGTTGGCAGCTATCACAAGGGGTCATGACGGGCCCTGGGCAGCGATTAGCGACTGGAACACAAAGCCCAGTCAATTGCGGCAAGCTGGCTGGCTCGGCGTGCTCAACGCGACCATCAGGACGCATGAGGACGTGGACTACACATGAACGCGAAGCCCCTCCAGGATGCTGGACTACGTGGTGTGCTCAGAGACGTTTTGTATGACCAGATGGACCCAGGCGACCACTACGGAGTGCGGCTACACCTGCGAGGAGACCCGCTCATGGCAGTCCAGAGGGGCCTCAAGCTCGCTCAGCCCGCGTCGCTGCCCGGTCTACCCAAATGGAAGGCGGGCCCCAACAGCGAGCGCAGCAGGCAGGAGGCTAAGAAGCAGGCGGGCGATCTCGAGCGCGGGGAGCAGAGCGCAGCGGGCGGTGTGGCCCCGACTCCAGAAGGGGAAGCGCGGCCGAAAGAGGCAAGCCAGTTCGTTGCGCAGGACTGCCCAAGGAGCGTAGGGCCAGAGACGAGGTGGGGGACTTGTTCGGCGAGCGCGAGCCGAGCATAGAGGACGACGAGATCAGCGAGAACTCCGAGGGCGAGGAGGTGATGGCTAAGCCTCGCTCGGCGGAGGAGGCGCTCGACCTAGAGGTTGCCGAACATTAAAGCCTGTGGCAGATCAAGATGAGTCAGGCTGTTTCGGGGGGCCACCTGCTTGGAGGCGTCTTCCTGACTACGTCAAGCAGTCTGCAGCATGCCAGTTCGACGAGGGGGGCGCGAAGGAGCTGGGTGCACAGTACGGAGCCTGGATACACGCGTGCGAACAGCACTACGTCACGACGCTGCAGGTGCGCCCCGACAAGAGGAGGAATTACTGCGGCAGAGGCGAGGGGGTCCGCATCGCTAGCTTCGCGGCCGAGCTCAGCGCTGACGTGCCAGCGGACAGCGACCAGTCAATCAGGTGGTGGGGTACCCTGGCGTCTCACCTGCTGGAGCTGCAGCATTGTGAGAGGGGCAAGGCGCGTTCCACCGGACTGCTGGGCGAGTGCAGGGCTCTGGGCGGCGCGACCCCGACTGGCGGCATCATCAAGATGACGGCTAAGCAGAAGCGCAGATGGATGGGGGGCCCTCCACAACGCCGGCGACCTGCGCATGGACCAGCTGCAGCAAGCACTTGGGCGTCGCTGCGCTGGCTACGGCGAAGAAGGGCAAGCGCGAGGAGGTGGGCGACGTGCTGCCTGCGCGCGCCAACTGGGCCCAGGAGCAGGAGGCGGCCGGCAGCGGCGAGCTCCGCCGCAAGACGCGGGGCAAGCCGAGGTGCGACAACGAGGTCAGGGATGAAGGAGTCACGGCCTCGAACATGATGGGCGCGCTGGCTTTCAAGTGGCTGCCGCCGAGCGCCGGGGAGGAACTGCGCAAGTTGATCGAGGAGCTCGCAAGGGTAGGCACGTGGCCATGGCAGCTTATGGTCACACTGGTCAGCCTGCTCAGGACGGACGCGGGTGGCGATCGTGCGATCGGATGGCTGCCCGAAGTTGTCAAGCTGTGGTCAAAGATGCGCAGCGAGTGCACCAACGAGTGGGTCGCGCACATGGCGGGGAAATGGGGCGCAGCGGTGGCGGGCGCCAGCGCTCTGAGGGAGGCTCTTGTTCGCTCTTTTGCCGACGAGGTGCTGGAGTGGGCAGCCACTCAGGTCCACGCTGTCACCGCCCTGTGGGACCTAGCGGAGCTCTGCGACACCTTGGAGCCCGTCGTTATCCTGGAGGATGGGCTTCGTCTTGGCATCCCAGCTCGCACTTTGCACCTGGAGATGCTGAGCCACCTGGGCACGCGCCTCATCAGGGCGAGGTCGGCGTACGCGGAGCCCATCGCGCCCGGCAGGTCCACCTGCGCGGGGGCCCGGCGCGGCGTCGACTTCGGCAGGGTGGCGCTGTGCGCGGTGCTCGAGAAGGTGAGCGCGAAGTACGAGCAGGTCTACGCGCGGTCGCGGGTGGACGACGTCACAACCAGGATGGAAGGCTCCAGGAGGGAGGCGGCCAGGCAGCTGGCCAACGCGGGAGTGGACTTCGCAGCTGGTGGCAAGCAGGCGCGGCTGACCAGTCCACGAAGTCCGCACTCATCGGGGGCGACATGGACGTGGCAAGGGAGGTTGCGCTGAAGCTGCACTCGCGCAACATCACCGTGAGGGTCGAGAGTCAGGCGCCCGACCTGGGGATTGATAGGGGGCGCAGCATCGCAGGAGACAAGGGCAAGCACGATAAGAGGACCGCCCAGGCAGATCGGCAGGCCGCTCGGTGCTTGAGGACGGCACGCAGCGGCCGTCGATCGAGGGGGGGGGGGGGGCCGAGCGGCGGTCCAGCGCGGGTCGCTTCCTCGGGCGGCATGCCCCTGCGAGGTCTTCGGGGTGGCGCCGAGCAACGTCGCGAAATGGGGGAGGGGGCTGGCAGGGGTTATCGCCCCGAAGCTGCGAGAGCGGTGCCCCGCCGCGCCCCTGCAGGTGGGGATCGCGAAGGGGGGGCCCGCTTTCGGTGCCGCCTTCGCGCTGATGGACTCCTGGATACGCGCCATCAGCGTCGGCAGGGGGCGCAAGAAGGCGGGGCTCATATGGCCGAGGGCGGTGAAGAAGGTCACCGAGACGGACCCCGAGAAGCGCTGGAAGGGGATCACGGGCGTCGCGGGGGCGATGGTCAACGCGCTGCTGGACCTTGGCTGGGGCCCGAAGGGCCCGTGGCAGTGGGTGTCGGACGCTGGCGAGGAGTTCGGCGGCAGCGACCCCGCGGGCTTGGGCGGTGATGTGGACATCAGCCTCCTGAAGCAGGCCCTCAGCGACGCGATCGAGAGTAGGCAGTGGTCAGCAGCGGCCAGCCACTACGCGGGCAAGGGGCTGGAGGACGGCGCGGACTTGCGCTCGGCCAGGGCCCTGGCCCGCAAGTTCAAGGCGAAGGGTGATTGCGACAAGGTGTGGGCGCAGCTCGCCCTCTTCGTAGGAGGGGCGTGGCCGAGGCAGCGGGTCGCCGACCCGGGCATCGAGGTCGAAGACGCGATGCGTCCACGGTGCGGCGAAGAACCCGAGACATGGCTGCGCCGCATGTGGAGGTGCAAGCGCAACGGGATCATCGAGGAGAGCAAGAAGTCGGAGCACCTCATCGAGCGTGCCACCAGCCAGGAGGATGCGCAGCCGTGCTTGTGGCTCAGATGCAGCTTGCCCAAGTCGTGGACGGCGGTCAGTCCGCCGCCAGAGCCCGCGAGCGCCCTGTTCGAGCGTTTCGGCGAGGTCAGCACGCGCCCGAGCGAGGACGGCCAGGGCTTCAGCGAGTGGCTGCTCGCGGCGGGGGGCGCGTCGGGAGGCGAGCACGCGGCGGACCCGAGGCTGAGGGGGGGCGCGCGGGGCTGGGTCATCGCGCAGACGACGGAGCTGAACGAGCCAATGTTCGTGGCAGGCGTCAGGTGCGCATTGGCTGGATGGAGGCAGAGCGTCAACGGGGGCGAGCTCACGGCGCGGAAGGAGCTACTCGCAGCCGCCAGCGGGTGCCAGATGATCAGGTACACGGCCGATTCGGCGCGCGCCATGCGGGGGGTGCTCAAGCTACGGCGCGGGAAGATGCCCAAGACGCACGTGGGGCTTTGGTGCGAGGTTCGTGAGCTGATTAAGGGGAAGGAGCTCGACCTCGTGAAGATCGAGAGCCACATGAGCGCGAAGGATGTGGTCGACGCGGGCGTGGACCCCATCGACTACATCGGCAACGTCTTGGCCGGCGATTTCGCCGACGGCATCATCAAGCGGGCGCAGGTGCCCAGGGCGCAGGCGCGCGCGCTGGGATTCGCCGAGAGGATCGCCACCCTTGTGCGGCCCCGCGGGCTGGCGACGCTCAAGGCCGCGATCGAGGTGGAGCCGTCGGCGAAGCCGTCGCAGAAAGAGCGGAGAGAGGCCAACATCCAGAAGAGGCGGCGAGAGAAGCTGCTCGCGGAGACGAAGCACGTGATCACGCACGACGTGGATGGCAAACGCTACGGGTGCAGCAGGCGTGGAGGTCGCGCGCCCATCTTCACGGCGGCCGCGTGGCTCGCGGAGGAGCGCGTGCCTGTCGAGAGGTCGACGGCGAGCATGCACGGCGCGACCTCGAGCAAGGCGCAGATCGCCAGGAGGGTCATCAGGCTTAAAAAAGCAACCTGATTTAATAACACATGTCATAAGTCAAATAATGCTCTCTATGTCGCTGCAATTGTGAAGGTGAAAAACTGCAGCATGCATGGTATATATATACACGCATGTTCAGCGTGGCGGTGGTGCGGCGACGCGAGCTCACAACAACAGCCCTGCCACCCCCCGCAACCGCCCAATGCCCGCGATCGCGCACCCACTCCATCCGCCACCACCACCAACAACACAACACCATTCGCAACCACCGCGAGACCAACATCGCATGACCGACCCGCGCGCCCACCACCGCAACCCAACAGACCCCCAGGGCCCACTGTCCTCCTCCTCCTCCTCCTCCTCCTCCTCCTCCTCCCCCTCCCCCTCCCCCTCCTCCTTTTCCTCCTTTCTCTCCTCCCCTTGACCTCTTCTTCGTGAAGCTTCCTCTCCCTCCCCCATCCTCCTATTCCTCCTCTTCCTCCGCCTCCTCTTCCTCCGCCTCCTCCTCCTCCTCCCTTTTTCATCCCCGTCCTCCTTCTCCTCCTCCTCATCCTCCTCCTCCTCCTCTCCCTCCTCTTCCTGATCCTCCTCTTCCTCCTCAGCTGTCGTCGGGTGCTTCACGGCTCCGCCAGGGATGGCGCCCCTCGAGGGTAGACGGCCTTCGCTCCCCCTGTGCTTCTTCCTCCAATCCTCATTGTCTCGCTCTGTTTTGCTCATTCGCCCTCATCCTCTCCTCTCCTGCCGCCTCCTCCAATTTGCTCGTCTCACCTTCCGTGCTCTTCTCCTTCTCCTCCTCGTCCTTGTCCGCCTCGTGTTTGCTGTGGTCCTCCTGCCTCCACCCCCCCGTCCACCGTGGCTCAAACCCGCCGCGGGACGGGCCCGCGCGTGGACGCGGGCGGGATGCCCCCGGCGTCATCGGGCCACCCATTCGGAGGGAGGGAGGGGAGTGAGGGAGCGATCGGGGAGGGAGAGAGCGATCGGGGAGCGAGGGAGGGAGGTAGGAAGCCTCAGAGTTCAGCGATCGGGCAGCCTCAAGGTCTAGAGATCGGGGAGAGAGAGAGAGAGAGAGAGAGAGAGAGAGAGAGAGAGAGAGAGAGAGAGAGAGAGAGAGAGAGAGAGAGAGAGCAGGGGAGGAAGGGGGTGATGGAGGCAGGGAGCGAGAGAGAGAGGGAGAGAGAGAGAGGGAGAGAGAGAGAGAGAGAGAGATAGAGAGATTGAGGGAGCGAGGGAGGAAAAAGGAGAGGGATGGGGGAAGAGAGAGAGAGAGAGAGAGAGAGAGAGAGAGAGAGAGAAAGAAAGAAAGGGAAGGCGAGAGAGGGAGGGGGAGATAGAGAGAGAGAGAGAGAGAGAGAGGAAAGGAGAGAGGGGTGGGAGGGAGAGTGGGAGGAAGAGAAGGAGGGCGAAGGAGAACGAGTGAGAGAGAGAGAGGGAGAGATAGAGAGAGGGGCCGTCCGCGATAGGCCACGCAGGCCGCCGCATGGCATGGCGCGCCGCAATTGCAGGGGGGGAGGAGCAGCAGCAGCAGCAACAGCAGCGGCAGGGGGAAACTTAAAAAGGAGGAGGAGAAGGGGGACGAGGAGGTCGACCAGAAAGAGAATGAGGATGATGATGGTGACGATGATGATGATCATGAGGAGGAGGAGGAGGAGGAGGAGGAGGAGGAGGAGGAGGAGGAGGAGAGGAAGAGGTAGCAGGAGCTGGGGGGGAAGGGGAAGGGGGAGGGGGAGGGGAGGAGGAGGAGAAGGAGCAGGAGGAGGAGCGGGAGCACGAGGAGGAAGAGGAGGAGAGATCAGAGGAACGAAGAGGAACAAGCAGTTGATAGTTGTAAGGACGAGTAACGTCCCCGATGAACCCCTTGCATCCTTGCCAGTCGGTGGCTCGCTGGCCAATCTCTCAAAACACCATTGGGGCTGCGAAGGTCTTGCGTCTTTACCGTCCGTCATTATTGCAGTGATCTTGATTGCAGCAAGGTGGGGTTCTCGTCGCCACGGCAGGGTGCAGCTCGAACAACTATAGGTTAGATCCAGGGGTGGGTCCGAGGGCCGAGATCCAAGGCAGGAGCCAATGGTCCGAGGGCCGACGATTCCAGGCGAGATCACGAGGCCATCTTCCTCCCCCTCCTCCTCCTCCTCATCCTAGCTCTTCCTATTCCTCCTCCTCATCCTCTTCATCCTCATCCTCCTCCTCCTCTTTCTCCTCCTCCTTCTTAACCTAGGTTCATCCTCCTACACTTGCGTGTGACGGCAGCGATGGGAACCACGAGAATTCGAAATTGCCCCTGAGGTCCGTAGCCCGAAATTCGCGAGCCCCCGAAGTCCGAGCCCGAAGTTTCCAAATCCCTGAAAACCGAGCCCGAAGTTCCGAAGTCCGAGCCCGATGTCCCCGAAGTTCACGCCCCCAGAATCCGCAGGTCCGAATCGAATATGAGGTGAAGTCCGAGTTCGAGTTCGAGCTCGAGTCTCCCCTGAGCCAAGCCCCATCCTGAGCAAAGGCCGAACCTCCCCTGAACCCCCAGCCCGAGTCTCAGCCGTTTGGCTTGAGAGGCGCCGCGCGCTCGGGCTCCAGCTGCCTTGGGGCAGTCGGTGCGCCAGGAGGGGATGGATCGGTCGAGTTCCTGCAGCCCCTCCCCCTCCCCCTCGTGGTCTCGTCGCCGCGGCAGGGTGCAGCTCGAACAACTTGTCGGACCCCGGGAAAGGGAAAGGGGGGCGGTCATAGGCCATGGCATTGCTCCCGTCCTGCTCCTCCTCCTCCTCATCCTGCTCCTCCTGCTCCTCCTGCTCCTCCTCCTCCTCCTCCTCCTCCTCCTCCTCCTCCTGCTCCTCATCCTCCTCATGTTCTTCTGCCTTTGCCCCCGTCCCCTCTGAAAGATTTTACCCGTCGGACCTCCTACTTTTTCTCCTCGTCCTGGTCCACCTCCCTACTCCTGTCTTCCCGGAGGGGGCCCTCAACCCCGATCCAACCTGGCGCACCGTCTCCCCCTCTCGCGACCACGCGGTCGCCGAGCACGATGGCGAGCGAGCTTCAGGGCATGGGCGATCAGTTGCAGGGGCTCGACGACGACAACGAGAAGTCGTGGAAATCCACAGCGGGGCGCAAAGTGAAATGGTCATTTCAGGAGATAAACGAGACGGCTCAGCTAGTGATTGATCACATGGAGAAGAAAAAGGTGGCAGCCATTACTAGTGGGAGAACAAAGTTGCGGAGAATCGTAAGTTTCGACAGTGGCGCCTTTCCTAAACAGCATGAGTTGGTGAAGAGTTCGATTTTCATAGTGCCGATGCTGATGTCCAAATCAATGTATATCGGGAGCGGGTATTTCTTGGCTGACATCTTCGTGCGAATGGACCGTTTGATGGGATCCAATTTCCTTGTAGCTGAGGACGCCAAAGAGAAGCACTGCAAGGCCCTCGCAGAGGGCCTGAAAATAAAGAGATGTATTTCATTCTTGCGGAAGTTGCGCCACAATAGTCTTGTTGGGAAGGGCCGCCCGATCATCGACAAGATGAAAGCACTTCTTGGGGATGTGCCGTCGCCCCGCCAGGCGCGCCAGCGTGCCCCCCTCTAGGGCGAAGGGAGCTGGAAGGGGAGAAGAGAGGTGCACGGGGGGGAAGGGTGGCAAGGAGGTGGAGGAAGAGGCGGAAGAGGAGGAAAGGGAGAATGAGGAGGGGGAGGAGGAAGAGAAGCAAGAGGAGGAGGAGGAGAAGGAGGAGGAGGAAGTGCAGGTAGAGGATGAGAGGCAGGAGGACGACGATGACCAGGAGGAGGAGGAGGATAAGGAGGAGGAGGAGGAGGAGGAGGAGGAAGAGGAGGTGGGGGAGGGGAAGAGGGACGGGGAGAAGGAGGAGGAGGGGGAGGAGGAGAAAGGGGAAAAGGAGGAGGAGGGGGAAGGTGGAGAATAGGAGGAGGAGGAGGGAGCGGAGGGAGGGGGAGGGAGGGAGGGGGAGCCATTGGCTTCCCTTCTGATCCTCGTTTTTTGTGCATCCCTCCCTCTCCTCCTTCTCCTCCTCCTTCCTGTCCCTCCTCTTCTCCCTCCTCCTTTTCCTCCTCTTCTCGACCTCCTCCCCCTCCTCCCCTCCCCCTCCTTTCCCTCGCCTGCTCCTTGTACTCCCCCCCCCTCCCTCATCCTCATCATCTTCTTCCTCTCCTTCTCCGTGTCCTCCCCTCCTCCTCTCCCTCCCCCCTCCTCTCCTCCCTCCTTTCTTCCTTCTCCACCTTCCTCCTCCTCCTCCTCCTCCCCCCCTCCTCTCCTCCCCCTCTACCCCTGCCCCGTCGCCCCTGTGTGTGTGTGTTGTGTGTGTGTGTGTGTGGGTTGTGTGTGTGTGGGGGGGGGGGGGGGGGGGGGGGGGCGCGCTGGTGGGTGCCCGAAGGCCTTGTCCAAAGATCAGGGGGGCTCGAGCACCTCTGGCGATGGCGCCAGCACCTCGGACGACGAGAGCTCCACCTCTAGCTCCGACGACGACGACGACACCTCCAGCTCCGACGACGACATGCCAGTAGACGAGAATAACAGCGAGTCAGAAGCAGAGGAGGCCGAGGAAGAATCTTTGATTGGAGGCGACTCCGATGATGACGGCGAGGCCCCCACGAAGCCCGACGAGTCCTTCCGCACCCCAGTGCCCAAGAAGCCGACATTCGCAGACGAGACCCTGGCCGCTATAGGCAATCCCCCGACGTTGACGTATGCCCTCAAACCAATGAAGAAAGCAAAACCGCCCATGAAAAGAAAACTACTAAGAAAGCAAAGCTGGCCAAGGTGGACACGCCCGAGAAACCAGCGCTCCCGAAAGTGCAGAAAGTTGGCGAATACGATCTGAAGAAGCTGAAGATCCCTCGTGAGAGTTGGCCGAATGGCACGCCGAAAGGTGTGAAGAATTATACAATTTATAATGATCCTGGGGCCGTTGTCCATGTTGAGCTCTTGAACTGTGTCTACAGGATCGTGAAAGCTAACGGTGGGGTTGCGCCAGACAAGTCGAAGGGCAAGAACTTCTGCTTCAAGACAGCGAGCCCAGAGGCTGCGTGGAAGCGGCTCGTGGAGGCCCTCGGCGGAGCATGGTGAATTGTTCCGCGCGCGCAGCCACGACGTGCCATTCACCACCCAGGCTCGTGGACTCGTGGATGAGATAGTTCAAGTTTGCGTTGTCGTTGGTTTCGGGGGGAGGGGGGTTCGACGCCACAGCCGATGCACGCTCGGAAAACTTGCCCGCCTGGCCCCGTGAGAGGAGGAGGATGAGAAGAGAGAGGAGGAGGCGGAGGAGGAGGAGGAGGAGGAAGAGGAAGATGACCCCCCGCGCCCTGGGTGCGTGCATGCGCACGAATGCCCGTGCGAGCTGCAACTGATAAATCCCATGGGCAACAAGATTGGCCCCCTTGCACGCCTCTCCACCGACCACGTTCCTGCCCCCCTACAGCTCGACGAGGTCATGAGCACATGGGAAAGGCGTGGGTGGTGGTTCGGGGGCAAAGGGCCAAACATTTTACCCATGGGCCCTTCCTGGGTGCGATGCGCCCACGCCCCTCGCCTAGAAGCCCGCTCGCCCGGTGTCTCGTGGGCTCGCTGAGCCCGCGCGCCAGCGATTCAGGCTGCCAGCGCGGCAGCGCAAAGCATGCAGCTCTGTCGGGAGATGGCGAGAGATGTGGGATTGAAGGAGGAGCAGGATGGGAGAGGAGGGAGGATAGGAGGAGGATGATGAGGAGGATGAGACGGCAAAGGAGGATGGTCAGACGAATGGGAGGAGGAAACAGACACAAAGGACAGTGAGAAGAGGGAGAGGGAACACGGATAGGGGCAGGATGGAGGATTAGCAAGGAGAGGAGTGAGGTGCGAGGGAGGGATAAGGCGGGGAGGGAATTAGAGCATGAGAAAGAGCACGAGGTAGTGTGGTGGTCATGCGGAGGGAGGGTGACGACGGAGGGGAGAACGGATCGAGAGAAAGACCGACAGCTCTGCATGCTAGGCCCGTGGCGAACGCGCGGGGAAGCGCGTTTTGATGGTGCGAGTTACATGCGTGCTCCCCTCTCTTCTTTTCAGTTGTCATCATCCTCGTCTCATCTATCTTCAATATCAGCCTCCCTTCCCCCTTTGGATCGCCACTTCACTTCATCGTTCCATCCTTCCTCCACTGCCTTCTGGTCAGCCGCCCCCCTTCCTCTCCAGCTCATCGTTAGCTCGCTCTCACTCGGACTCTCTCCCTCCTGTTCCTCTGATGCATTTCATGTCTCACATATCACTCTCACTCTCCATCCCCCCTCCCTCCCTCCCTGACTGGATCCCTCCCTCTCTGACTCCCCCCCTCCCTCCCTCCCCCCCTCCCTCCCTCTCCGACTCTTCTTCCCCCCTCCCCCTCCCTCCTTCCCTCCCTCCCTCCCTCCATCTGCTGTGATTGATCCCCTTCTCCCTCTTGCTGTGCTTGATCCCTCCCTCCCTCCCCCCTTTGCTGTGCTTGATCCCTCCCTCCCATCCTCTGCTGTGCTTGTCCCCTCCCTCCCTCCTCCCTTCTCCCTCTGCTGTGCTTGATCCCATCTCACGCTGCGCCCCCCGGCCACGCTCGCGCGAGGTGCCACATGAACTACATGTTCGCGCTGCAGCTGATCCTCTGTCTCGGCGCGCCCGCCAACTTGCCGCCTTCTGGTGCGTTGCGCCCCGGGGCCCCTGGGAGTGCCCCCACTGGGGCCATGGCAGCTTGATGCCTCACCCTCTACGCAATCTGGAATGGGGGCCAGTTGGGGTCTTGAATGGGGGCCAGTTGGAGGTATCACCCTCTCCCTCGATCGTCATCGTCGTCCTCATCCTAATGCTGCTCGGTCTAATGTTCGTCGTCCTCCTCCTTCGTCGTCCTTTCGTCCCTCTCGTCGTCCTCCTCTCCGTCGTCCTTTCCCTCTCCCCTGCCCCTGCTCTGCTCCTCGAGGGGGGCAACCCTCCCCTGCCTCGCCCGCCGACGCGGTGCGAGGTCGCCCAAACCAATTCGCGCCCCGCCTTCCCTCTAGGCTCAAGCAAGAGACCTCCAGGAGGCCTAGGTGTTTCTCAGCTCACGCTCTGGAGGCCGCCTCGACGGGGTCCGAGTAGATGGGGTCGGAGGATCGCGCAGCATCGCCAATACATCGCCAATGCATCGGCGATGCATCGTCGGCGTGCACCGTCGATGCATCGGCGATGCATCGGCGATGCAAAGGCGACGCATTGCCGACGTCGGCGATGCATCGGCGACGTCGACGTGAAGCAAATCGGGCTCCGCATCGAGCCGCATCGCCGCTGCATCGGCGATGCGGCGCGATCCTTCGACCCCGTCTGCTCCGACCCCCTGGGAGGCCTGGACGCTCACGCTCTAGCTGCGATGGCGCCCCAGCACAAGAAAAAGCTGAGGGCCGTCAAGAAGGAGACGTTCCTCCTCGCCCCCTACCCTCCTGCGTCGCTTGTGCCCTCCATCTTGCAGGAGACAACTCGCGTGGACACTGCGCAGCTGCTGGGCCTGGGCGACAGGAAGCTCAACATCTTGAAAGGGCTCGTGCACTTCGGCGCCCCGGGGTGCCTTATTCGACTCGTCCATCTGATTGCAGTGGCGAGTGGCCCGCTGGGCCATATTGGACCCCTCGAAACGTTTGCGGGGAAGAGGGCGATTACGAAGGCGATGGCCAAGCAGGGGTACAAAGCTGTGCCCTACGAGATCCAGGCCAAGGGGGAAGGGGTACCTAGACCATCCTCCTCCTCCTCCTCCTCCTCCTCCTCCTCCTCCTCCCCCCCCTCCTCCTCCTCATCCTCATCCTCCTCCTCCTCCTCCTCCTCCTCCTCCTCCTCCTCCTCCCCCTCCTCTCCCTCTTCCTCCTCCTCCTACTCCTCCTCTCCTTCCTCCTCTCCCTCCTCTCTCTCCTTCTCCTCGGGTGGTTCAGAGGTCCGTCGACGAAACTTCGAGGTGCCCCCCCTACCCCCGTGTGCCAGGATGACAGCGAGCATTGCGACTTCACATCTCCGAAGGGCCTCCTGTGCGCCATCAGCCTGATCATGCAGCTCGCAGGGCCGTGTCCACTTTTCTGGGGGGCCCCAGTCTGTAGTTCATGGGTATGGATGAACAGGCACACCTCGCAAAGATCGAAAGCATATCCTCTGGGGGACACAACTGTCGGAGGGGTGCAAGCAGGGAACACAATGGTGAGCAACTTGGTGATGTGCCTGTTTCTGTGCTCGGCCATGGGCATTCCATGGGCAGTAGAGCAGCCGTGTGGCAGCCTGATGGAGCACCACCCCCGCTGGGAATTATGGCTGGAGTTGAGCGCCCCGAATCCTCGTCGGATCGTTTTCGCTGTCGTGAGCGGCGTCCTCATTCCTCGTCGCCGTCGGCCCTTTCGAATCGTCCTCGGCGTCTTTCTCGTGCTCCATGCCCTCGTCCTTCTCACTCGCCTCGTCGCTCGTGGCCCGCCGTCCATGGATAGAGGGGGCAAGCCAGGTGCAATTGTGCAAGAAACTCAAAGTCTACCGGGTTATGTTCTACATGGCGGACTTTGGTGGAGACACCGCCGAGCCAACTTGGGTGTACAGCAGCCACCCATGGATTCACAACATACATGACTACAAGACCCAGGGCAATTGCAAATGTGCAAAAGGAGAGGAATGACGAGAACGGTTGCGAAGAGGATGGATGCGGGAGGTGGAGGAGAGAATAACGAGGTGGGATCAGGAGCAGGAGGAGGAGGAGGAGGAGGAGGAGGAGGAGGAGGTCGGATATACCCCTCTTGAAAGAACACTTGTTTTTGCGGGCAAACCCCCTGGGACCATGTCAGCTCAGTGGCCTGAACATTATCCCCGTTGTGGCCTTCCCTGGGATTGTTATAAACTCTCAGAGGAGTCGTCACAGTGGCGGGTGGAGCCCCGCTGGCGCATCGCTGGTCGACAGACTTGACGACGGTCGGGTTCAAGGGAAACGGACTGCTCTCAAGGCCCTCCTCGACCTTCCCTGGACTCTCTCGCTCCCCCTCCTCCTTCTGAAGGGCCCAGGGGGGAATTTGAGAAGGGGCTGCGCCGCAAAAAAAATATCCCGGCAAAGCAACCGAACAGCGATGTGTAGGAGCATATCTGGAAACATCCCCCTTGAGATTCAGATGAGAATCCTGTTATCGAATTCTGCTGTTCTCGCAGTCGTAGTCGCATTCGCGATGGCAGTCGCAGTGGCAACGGCAATCGCAGTCACAGCCTCAGCCTCAGCCTGCGTCAGCCTCAGCCTCAGCCTGCCTCAGCCACAGCCTGCCTCAGCCTGAGCCTCAGCCTGCTTCAGCCTCAACTGTCTGCCTTCAGCCTCGGCCTCAGCCTCAGCCTGCCTCTGCCTCACCCTGCATCAGCCTCAGCCTCGCCCTGCCTCAGCATCAGCCTGCATCGGCCTCAGCCTCAGCCTGCCTCTGCCTCAGCCTCAGCCTGCTTCAGCCTCAGCCTCAGTCTGCCGTCGGCCTCGGCCTCAGCCTGCCTCAGCCTCGGCCTGCATCAGCCTCAGCCTCAGCATCAGCCTGCCTCAGCCTCATCCTGCCTCAGCCTCAGCCTCAGCCTCAGCCTCAGCCTCAGCCTCAGCCTGCCTCAGCCTCAGCCTCAGCCTGCTTCAGCCTCAGCCTCAGTCTGCCTGCAGCCTCGGCCTCGGCCTCAGCCTGCCTCAGCCTGATTCAGCCTCTGCCTCAGCCTCAGCCTGCATCAGCCTCAGCCTCAGCCTGCTTCAGCCCTCAGCCTCAGTCTGCCTGCAGCCTCGGCCTCAGCCTCAGCCTGCTGCAGCCTCAGCCTGCATCAGCCTCAGCCTCAGCCTCAGCTTGCCTCAGCATCAGCCTGCCTCAGCCTCAGCCTCAGCCTGCCTCAGCCTCAGCCTCAGCCTGCTTCGGCCTCAGCATCAGTCTGCCTTCAGCCTCGGCTCAGCCTCGCCGGCCTCAGCCTCAGCCTGCATCAGCCTCAGCCTCAGCCTCAGCCTGCCTCAGCATCAGCCTGTCTCAGCCTCAGCCTCAGCCTGCCTCAGCCTCAGCCTCAGTCTGCTTCAGCCTCAGCCTCTATCTGCCTTCAGCCTCGGCCTCAGCCTCAATCTGCCTCAGCCTCAGCCTGCATCGGCCTCAGCCTCAGCCTCAGCCTGCCTCAGCATCAGCCTGCCTCAGCCTGCCTCAGCCTGCCTCTGCCTGCCTCAGCCTCAGCCTCAGCCTGCTTCAGCCTAGCCTCCAATCTGCCATTCAGCCTCAGCCTCAGCCTCAGCCTGCCTCAGCATCAGCCTGCCTCAGCCTCAGCCTCAGCCTGCCTCAGCCTCAGCCTCAGCATGCTTCAGCCTCAGCCTCTGTCTGCCTTCAGCCTCGGCGTCAGCCTCAGGCTGCCTCAGCCTCAGCCTGCATCAGCCTCAGCCTCAGCCTCAGCCTGCCTCAGCATCAGCCTGCCTCAGCCTCAGCCTCAGCCTGCCTCAGCCTCAGCCTCAGCCTGCTTCAGCCTCAGCTTCAGTCTGCCTTCAGTCTCGGCCTCATCCTCAGCGTGCCTCAGCCTCAACCTGCATCAGCCTCGGCCTCAGCCTCAGCCTCAGCCTGCCTCAGCATCAGCCTGCCTCAGCCTCAGCCGCAACCTGCCTCAACCTCAGCCTCAGCCCGCTTCAGCCACAGCCTCAGTCTGCGTTCAGCCTCGGCCTCAGCCTCAGCCTGCCTCAACCTCAGTCTGCCTCAGCCTCAGCATCAGCCTGCCTCAGCATTCAAAATGTGGCCTGGAAATGAAGTTCTGGGAACTCGAAGAACTCGAAGTGGCCTACAGTTGGCTCCGGGCATTCAAAATCATGCCCAGGAATGGAGTTCTGGGAACTCGAAGACCACGAAGTGGCCTACAGTTGGCTCCGGGCATTCAAAATGTGGCCCGGGAATGGAGTTCTGGGAACTCAAGACCACGAAGTGGCTTACAGTTGGCTCCAGGCATTCAGAATGTGGCCCGGTAATGGAGTTCTGGGACCTCGAAGACCACGAAATGTGTAACTGTTGGCTAAAAGAAATACCCGGCACTCCCCCGGATCGCGCCCAGACCCCCCTGGGGCGTCATGATGCTCTCTTTTGACCCTACTAGAAACCTATCAGTCTTCGCTGTTAGGTAATAGGGGGCACTTCTCTGGAGACCTTCCGACCGAAGCGAACCCAACCCATTCCCCTTGTGAATTCGTGGGGGTGCGGGATGGGGTTCGCATGTAGCTACCAATGTTGCATCCCTGAGGCTTCGCAGACCTACCCCATGAAGTTCGGCAAGGCGGTGGCAAAACTGTGGATGGAGAACACGAAGGGGGTTAAGAAAGAGCGCAAGCAGATGGCACTTGCGACGTCGACCATCTCTATTCGCAAGGTCGTGGCGGCCCTGAAGGCGAAAGCCCCGATGCGGAATGACACAACCGTGAAGGGCGCGACCGACCAGATCCGCAAGGACCTGTGAGCCTGTGAGCGCGCTGCTTCCTGTGGTGCGGACACCCTGTATAGACAGGGTCAGGCACAGGGGGAAGGGGGAAATGTGAGGATGAGGAGGAGAAACATGTGATGAAATAGACATGGGGGGGGAGGGGACTGGCCAAAGTAAGCAAGCAGGGAAAGCGACAACGCAACCCTCGTCGCTTTTGCATGCCATGAGCGCAGATGCTCTGTCTCACGGTGAAGGCACTGTAGTCCTCTTCTTACCTCTTCCTCCCCCTAATCCTCCTCCTCCTTTTCCCCCTCCCCCTCCCCCCCCCTCTCCCTCCTCCTCCTCCTCCTCCTCCTCCTCCTCCTCCTCCTCCCCCTCCTCCTCCTCCTCCTCCTCCTCCTCCTCGCTTTTGCCTGCCATGAGCGCGATGCGCTGTCTCACGGTGACCATGTGAGAAGGGAGAAGGCACTGTTAGTCCTCTTATTACCTCTTCCTTCTCCTCCTCCTTTTCTCCCCCCCCCCCCATTCCCTCCCTTCCCCTCTCCTCCTCTTTTCCTCCCCTTCCTCCTCCTCCTCCTCCTCCTCCGCCTCCCTCTCCGCCTCCGCCTCGCCTCCCTTCCTCTCTCGCCTCGCCCTCTCCTCCTCTGCCTCCTTCGCCCCCCCCCCCCCCCCCCATCCTCATCGCCATCCTCCTCCAGAGGAGGTTGGAGGAGAAAGAGGTAGGAAGAGGACTAACAGTATACATAATTAGGGCCGGCGATTGAAGAATCGCTTGTAGCGCGAGCCCTGTCCGAAGCAGCTGCTGGATGTGTTTTGTTTCGTGGAGTCCTGATCGTCTCGTCTCCTACACTATTGCCATGTCGGCGTGCCGATATGCAGGTGCTGACAGCATGTTCGGATAGCCTTGGGGACTTCCTTCGGGGAGGGGTAATCTGGTTGGCCTTGCATGTCGAGGATAGACATGGGGGGGGAGGGGACTGGCCAAAGTAAGCAAGCAGGGAAAGCGACAACGCAACCCTCGTCACTTTTGAGCGCAGATGCACTGTCTCAAGGTGACCATAGAAGGCACTGTAGTCCTCTTCTTACCTCTTCCTCCTCCTAATCCTCCTCCTCCTTTCCTCCTCTCCTCCCCCTCCCCCTCCCTCCCCCTCCTTTCCTCCTACTCTCCTCTCCTCCCCCCTACTCCTAGCCCTTCTCCTCTTCCTCGCTTTGGCCTTTTTGCCTGCCATGAGCGCAGATGCACTGTTCATGGTGACCATGTGAGAGGGAGAAGGCACTGTTAGTTCCTCTTCGTACCTCTTCCTCCTCCTCCTCCTCCTCCTCCTCCTCCGCCGGACCTTCCTCCTTTTCCTCCCCCCCCCCTCCCCCTCCCCCTCTCCCCCCCCTCCTCCCACCTCTCTCCTTCCTCTCCTCCTCCTCCTCCTCCTCCTCCCTCTCCGCCTCCGCCTCCGCCTCCTTCCTCTCCTCGTCCTCGTCCTCGTCCGCCTCTGCCTCCTTCGCCTCCTCCCCCCCCTCCTCGTCATCCTCCTCCAGAGGAGGTTGGAGGGGAAAGAGGTATGAAGAGGACTAACAATATGCATAATTAGGGCAGGCGATTGAATAATCGTTTGTAGCACGAGCCCTGTCCGAAGCATCGCTGCTGGATGTGTGGTTTGATTCGTGGGGTCCTGATCGTCTCGTCTCCTATTGCCATCTCGGCGCGCCGATGTGCGGGTGCTCATCTTGACTGCATGTTCGGATAGCTTTGGGGACTTCTTTCGGGGAGGGGTGCTCTGGTTGGCCTTGCATGTCCAGACGATGTTTTGTTTGTGAACCCTGGCCTGACCGAACAACACTCCCCCCCCCCCCGGGCTGAAATCTTTCGTGGGGACCTGACGTCTTTCGTGGTGTCCCGGGCTCCCTTTGAAACATCGCAAGGTTCGCAGGTGCTGGTTGGGGGTTGCCATGGGACCTTGAAAACTCGATCTGAAAAAAACGTTCTGCTGCTGCAACTGTGCATCTGCGCCCAACGCTCCCCTCAGCAACCCTCCAACTCCCGGCTCGCCCGCCCGCGCCCGTTCGGCGCGCCCAGGTCGCGGCCGAGCTCTACGTGTATACAGTGCGCCCCGCTGGGCGCCCTGCCTCGAGGCCCCCGGGGGTGCGCGATCAGTCAGTGGGCACACGACAACGAGGAGGAGGACGAGGAGGAGGGGGGGGAGGACGAGAGAAAGGGAGGGAGGACAGCAAATGAGGGGGGGAGGAGGGTGGCGAAGCGGACGAGGAGGAGGAGGAGGAGAAGGAGGAGGAGGGGGAGGATAGGAGAATGGGGGGCCCCAGACCCATCCTTTGCAAACATCGATGGCTGTCTCGAGTCGCGTCCAACCGAGGCGACGATGAACGCCAACGAAGGTCAGAAACCAGGTCGGGGTGCCACACAGCCTCCCCCCCCTTGGGTTCCTCCTCCCCCCTCCTCCTCCTTCTCGCTCTCCTCCTCCTCCTCCTCCTCCTCCGCCTCTTCCTCCTCCTCCTCCTGCTCGTCCTCCTGCGACCTCCTGCATCCTCTCCGCCCTCGCTCCTCCACCGCCACCTCCTCGTATGGGTCTGGGGAACGCCTGATTTCAACCTAGTGGGGTGTGCCGCGGCCCAGCGGCAACAGAATGCACGCGCCTCTGGTTGTTTCTCATGTGCGTTTTTTGTTTCCAACGAGTTGGCTCCAAAATAAGGCGTGCGATTGCGTGATTCAGTAGTTCTTTCGCGTGATCAGTAGTTATTCTGCAAACCATGTAAGACTGGTGGTTGCCCCCCCCCCTTGCGACGCCCTTTGCCCTGCTCGATTTCCTAGGCGCCCAGGGGAGCAGGGGGCCCGCTGCCATTCTTGAGCCCAAGATACCCCTTCGGCCTACGTGCAACTTGCTGGTGCACTCGTGGGCCGTGGCGCCGCCGCTGCGAAAGCAGGTCCCGACAGCAAAAAAGCAGACAAGAAAGATAAGAAACTTATATCCGAGGAGAAGCGAGCAAAGAAAGAACAAAAAGCACAGAAGAAGAAAGAGAAGAAACAGAAAAATAAGGAAAAGAAGCGTCTGAAGAACCTTAAGGAGTCGGCCGAGCTGGACCAAGCCATAGCCGAACACACTACGCCTACACCCAAAGCGAAAGCCCCGGTCACTCCTGTCGGCAACAAGAAATCGCGAGAGGAGCTTCGGTCTGAAGTGGCGTTGCACTTCCAACTCCTGCCCCTCCCTGGCCTTGGTCGACTCCACTCCCTCTCGTTCCCCTCATCCTTGTCCATTCCCCTCCGACTCCCTTGTCCTCAACCCTCGCTTGCCTCTCTCGCCCTTTCGGTAGTGCGTCGAGGGGTGAGGGGGCGGAGGATGGCTTCGCCGAGGGGAATGTGCTTGAGGTGCACTCTAGAAGAACCCATCCTTCGACGAAGGTCTCTCCCGCCCTCGTGCAGCCCTCGTCGCTCCGCCGACCTTTCCATAGAAGGGGCCCCCCCGAGGAGTCGCCGGCCCCGTCGGCAGCCTCGAGATCGACTGTGGCTTCGACGTTCGAAGATGAGATGCTCACCCTTGTACAGGAGACCCGATGCTGACCCATTTGTCTTCTACAATTACACAATCTGAAAATACTCTCCCACTTCCCCTGATGGCGTCCCGAAGATGGCCGACCCCCCCCCCGCGTACTGTTCTTTTTTTTTAAACAAAGGATCCCCAAATGCTGCTCTCGCTGAGGCGCCGGCCTCATTTCTGCTCCCGAATCGTTGCGAATCGTGCTCCCGCTGCAGCGTGGGCCTCATGTTCGGATCGGTGTTTGGCCTCCGTACCACCACCACCACCACCACCACCACCGTCACAACCACCACCACCATCACCACCACCACCACCACCACAACCAGCACCAGCACCAGCACTAGCACCAACACCAACACCAGCACCAACACCACCACCACAACATCAACCACACAACCACGCACGCACGCACGCACACGCACCACCACCCACTACGCACGCGCGCGCGGAGCCACAGCACCACCACCACCACCACCACTACCACAACCACCACCAGCACCACCACCAGCACCAGCACCAGCACCAACACCAGCACCAGCACCAGCACCACCACAACAACCACACAACCACGCACGCACGCACGCACGCGCACCACCACCCACTATGCACGCGCGCGCGGAGCCACAGGTCCGCCATGGTAAGGGATGGGAGGGAGGGGTAGGACGTCGGATATGACGCGAGCGCACCTAGCTTGGCCTATCCGCCCCATTACTTGTGCCACCTCTCCGCCGCTCCCTCCCGAGGATATGGCGCGAAAGCAAGGGGTTCCCGTCGCTGACTTACTGGCGTCGCTGAAGAGCCTCAGCACCGACTGCACTCGGACAGAGGATGGCGATGAGGGTGAAGATTTGGCATCCGATGATGGGGATTCGCTGGCAGCACCGGAAACGACAGGCATTCAGGACACGAGTGTGCCAGAAGCAGGCGCTCCACAGGAGAAGGACGAGGCAGAGGCTGCAGCTCAGGACAAGGAAGCAACTCCAAAGGAATATGAAGATGGTAAAGACGAGGCTCAGGACAAGGGCGCAGCTCCAAAGGAATATGAAAAGGGTAAAGACGAGGCTCAGGACAAGGAAGCAGCTCCAAAGGAATATGAAAAGGGTAAAGACAAGGGCGCTGGCAAGGAGGACGAGGGGGCTGGCAGCGATGAGGAAGAGGAGGAAGAGGAGGGCGATGAGTCAGAAGAAGAGGAAGACGAGGAGTCAGACTCAGAAGAAGAAGAAGAAAAATAACCACCAAAGCCGAAAGCGAAGAAGGAGAAGGGCGGGGCGGCTGCGCTGGTCGCCACGAGCCAGATGGTCGCGAAGGCGGGGAAGTGCAGGGAAAAGATGACGAAAGAGAACGATGACGATGCTAAAGATATGCATCGCAAGAAGATGCGCTTCCATCGGTGGTTCACCTCGGCTAAGTACCCCAAAAGTTTGAAGGGCGAAACGAAAGAGGACGTCTTCAAAGTGTGGCTCAACCACGGCGAAGACAAAGCAAAAGTGCACATCACCTTCCTGAAGCGCCGGGTGCACCAGAAGAAAGCGACGGAAGTCAAAGTGTTCATGAAGCCCCGGGACCTGAAGACCAAGCTCGGCTACACGGCAGAGAAGATCAAGACTATCGTTGCACAGTGCAAGAAAGACGGCACCTGGAGAAAAGATAAGCTGTTTCCGAAAGACGAGGAGGAGAACCGCTACATGGTTGAGATTGACCCAACCTTGGAGGAGGCGGACCTTTTTGAAAGTGGCATGGAAGCAAAGGGGTCTGCTGACTTTGAGGGAGACGCAGCCGAGGACATGCTCGAAGGGATGCTGGGTGGTGAAGGCCAGCAGGACGGTTTCGATCTCGGCACCATCAAAGACGACAAGAAACCCACCAAAGGCGATCGGAAGCTTGCGAGGGATAGTACTACTCCGAAGGCGATCGTCGCACTGGAGCCCACAGAAGCAGCAAAAACATTGATGAAAGAGATATCTGTGAACCTGGGCAACGCAAGCAAGGATAAACAACGATTGAAAGATGAGCCCTTGGCCGATGAGGCCAGCAAGCAGCTGGGCGAGCACGTGAAGACGATGGGGATGCTCTACGACTCCCTGCGCACCAAGGTGTCTAAGGACGAGATCCATTCGGATAAGGACTTCAAGGCCCCTGGGTCGGGCGGAATGGCGGCGGCCTCTGACGATCTACCGATTGTCTTTGCGGCCGTTGCCCTTCCCCCGACCTCCATCTTTCAGAGCCCCGAATCATCGGGGGTAACTCGGGTCAGCGCTAACTCGGGTTCGTTTTGGGCCTGGGTTAGCGCTAACTCGGGTCGTAACTCGGTCAGCGCTAACTCGGTTCGTTTTGGGCCTGGGTTCGTAACTCGGGTCAGCGCTAACTCGGGTCCGACTTCGAGTTGCCCTGGGCCCGAGTTACCCCGGATAATTCGGGCGTCCAGAGCCCCAAACCAGCAGGGGCAACTCGGGTCAGGGCTAACTCGGGTTCGTTTTTTTCGGGAATCCGAACCCGAGTTACCCCGGGCCCGAGTTACCCCTGATAGTTCGGGCGCCCAAATCTTCCTTCTCGCTCCTCCCGAGGCCGAGAAGCACTCGGTGGAAGAGAAGCTGAAGTGGTACAAGGAGGTTTTCACACCTGTGGCGAAAGCATTCGGGAAGCACCTCGACCCGAAGAAAAAGAAGCCAACAGCGGTTGCAGCTGAGGAAGACAAAGACGGCAAGGGCAAGAAGGAGAAGAAAGACACAAAGGTAAAGAAGGGCAAGAAGCAGGATGAGAGTGAGGAGGACAGCGAAGACGAGGACGAGGAAGCTGAGGAGTCGTCCGAGGCGCCGCCAGAGCCCGCGAAGAAGAGGAGGAGGAAGAAGGACCAAACTTCCTTCTCACATTTCCTCATCCTGCTGCTGCTCCTCCCAATTCCTTCCCCCATCTGACTACCTACCAGACCGCCCCAACCCAACCCGAAGACCCGAATCTGACCCGAATTTCGGGTTGAGGGGGGCACGGATTCCATGTGTTTTTTTTCAGTGTTCCCCGACCCCCCCCCCCACTGGAAATCGAGGATAAAGTTGGGCCTTCGGGTTGGGTTGGGGTGGTTTGGTGGGTGGTGACCATCCTCCTTGCCCCACCCTCCGAAAGGAGAACGAGTGAGGGCAGCCGTGCAAGCTCGATGAGCCGCAGACCTGAGTCGCCGACGGCGGCGGCAACAGCAGCAACATCAACAGTTGCAGCTGGTTGAGAAGCCCCGCGACTTGCGGGCGTGAAACGATTGCCGTTCTCTTGTCGATCTCAATCCTGGGTCGTGAGCCTTTGGCCCTGGGGCATTCTCGTCGCCACAGCTGTGCCCGCCTCGCAGACCGCCATGCATAAAAACACCATGGGTGTCCAGGGGCCTCGTCGATGTCGAGCGCAAAGGAGCAAGGCAGGAGAGGACGATATGAGGTGAGGAGGGCGATGGCTGGGGCCGCAGGTGAGATGAGAAGCCCCATGGCCCTAAAGGCCTAAAAAGATTAGTATCCCGGCACAGCAACCTAGCAGCGATGTGTAGGAGCATATATCGAAGCATTCCCCTTAAGATTCAGATGAGAATCCTGTTGTAGAATTCTGCTATTCTCGCAGTCGTAGTCACATTCGCGATGGCAGTCGCAATGGCAACGGCAGTCGCAGTCACAGCCTCAGCCTCAGCCTGCCTCAGCCTCAGCCTAGCCTCAACATCAGTCTGCCTTCAGCCTCGGCCTCAGCCTCAGCCTGCATCAGCTTCACCCTGCATCAGCCTCAGCCTCAGCCTCAGCCTGCCTCAGCATCCGCCTGCCTCAGCCTCAGCCTCAGCCTGCCTCTGCCTCAGCCTCAGCCTGCTTCAGCCTCAGCCTCAATCTGCCGTCGGCCTCGGCCTCAGCCTCAGCCTGCCTCAGCCTCAGCCTGCATCAGCCTCAGCCTCAGCCTCAGCCTGCCTCAGCCTCAGCCTGCCTCAGCCTCAGCCTCAGCTCTCCTGCCTCAGCTGCCTCAGCCTCAGCCTCAGCCTGCTTCAGCCTCAGCCTCAGTCTGCCTTCAGCCTCGGCCTCAGCCTCAGCCTGCCTCAGCCTCAGCCTGCATCAGCCTCAGCCTCAGCCTCAGCCTGCCTCAGCATCAGCCTGCCTCAGCCTCAGCCTCAGCCTGCCTCAGCCTCAGCCTCACCTGCTTCAGCCTCAGCCTCAGTCTGCCTTCAGCCTCGGCCTCAGCCTCAGCCTGCCTCAGCCTCAGCCTGCATCAGCCTCAGCCTCAGCCTCAGCCTGCCTCAGCATCAGCCTGCCTCAGCCTCAGCCTCAGCCTGCCTCAGCCTCGGCCTCAGCCTGCTCAGCCTCAGCCTCAGCCTCAGCCTGCTTCAGCCTCAGCCTCAGTCTCAGCTTTCAGCCTCAGCCAGCCTGCCTCAGCCTCAGCCTCAGCCTCAGCCTCAGCCTCAGCCTGCAGCCTCAGCCTCAGTGCCTCAGCCTCGGCCTCAGCCTCGCCTGCCTCAGCCATCAGCCTGCCTCAGCCTCAGCCTGCCTCAGCATCAGCCTGCCTCAGCCTCAGCCTCAGCCTGCCTCAGCCTCAGCCTCAACCTGCTTCAGCCTCAGCCTCAGTCTGCCGTCGGCCTCGGCCTCAGCCTCAGCCTGCCTCAGCCTCAGCCTGCATCAGCCTCAGCCTCAGCCTCAGCCTGCCTCAGCCTCAGCCTGCCTCAGCCTCAGCCTCAGCCTGCCTCAGCCTCAGCCTCAGCCTGCTTCAGCCTCAGCCTCAGTCTGCCTTCAGCCTCGGCCTCAGCCTCAGCCTGCCTCAGCCTCAGCCTGCATCAGCCTCAGCCTCAGCCTCAGCCTGCCTCAACATCAGCCTGCCTCAGCCTCAGCCTGCATCAGCCTCAGCCTCAGCCTCAGCCTGCTTCAGCCTGAGCCTCAGTCTGCCTTCAGCCTCGGCCTCGGCCTCAGCCTGCCTCAGCCTCAGCCTCAGCCTGCCTCAGCATCAGCCTCAGCCTCAGCCTCAGCCTGCTTCAGCCTCAGCCTCATGTCTGCCTTCAGCCTCGGCCTCATCCTCAGCGTGCCTCAGCCTCAGCCTGCATCAGCCTCAGCCTCAGCCTCAGCCTGCCTCAGCATCAGCCTGCCTCAGCCTCAGCCTCAGCCTGCCTCAGCCTCAGCCTCAGCCTGCTTCAGCCTCAGCCTCAGTCTGCCTTCAGCCTCGGCCTCAGCCTCAGCCTGCCTCAGCCTCAGCCTGCCTCAGCCTCAGCATCAGCCTGCCTCAACATTCAAAATGTGGCCTGGGAATGGAGTTCTGGGAACTCGAAGAACACGACGTGGCCTACAGTTGGCTCAGGGCATTCAAAATCATGCCCAGGAATGGAGTTCTGGGAACTCGAAGACCACGAAGTGGCCTACGGTTGGCTCCGGGCATTCAGAATGTGGCCCGGGAATGGAGTACTGCGACCTCGAAGACCACGAAGTGTGCAACTGTTGGCTAAAAAACATCCCCGGCAATTCCCGGGATCGCGCCTGGACCCCCCTGGGGCGTCATGATGCACTCTTTTGACCCTACTAGAAACCTATCAGTCTTCGCTGTTGGGTAATGAATGTGAGAAGCCCCATGGCCCTGACGCCTAAAAAGATTATGATTGGGGCTGTTCTCCGGTATCATTGGATGTCAAGGAGGAGGCCCGCGATGGCATCGAGGGTCATCCTGGCACTGCCACCAGCCCGAGCCCGAGGAGGAGAAGGAGGAGGAGGAGGAGGAGGAGGAGGAGGCGGAGGAGGAGGAGGAGGAGGGGGTAGAGGAAGAGCTGGCGGAGGAGGAGGAGGAGGAGGAAGAGGAAATAGAGGAATAGAAGCAGGACGAGGAGGACGGAGGCGGTGTTTGGGGGGAGCCCCCCCCATTGCTGATGCTGTCGTCACCCTCTCCCTCCAACCCGGCGCCGCGCAGGTGCAATGCCCCTGCCGAAGCTGAGCGACATCCGTCAGCCCAGCAATATTTATAATGCAGGAGGAGGGTGACAGTTAGAATGAGATAGAGAGAGAGGGAGGACAGAGAGAGAGAGAAATAGAGATAAAGAGCGAGGTAGAGATATGGGGAAGGAAACGAGAGAGAGGGAGAAGAAACAAACAAGAGGTTGAGAGAGAGGGGGGCGAAAAACACAGAGATAATCAGGGAGGGCTGCGAGGACTGTCTTTTCGTAGTGCCTGTTTCGCGCTGTATCTGTCTCTCTCTCTCTCTCTCTCTCTCTCTCTCTCTCTCTCTCTCTCTCTCTCTCTCTCTCTCTCTCTCTCTCTCTCTCTCTCTCTCTCTCTCTCTCTCTCTCTCTCTCTCTCTCTCTCTCTCTCTCTCCCCCGCCCCTTCTCTGCCCACCACCGCTCTCTCCCCCGCCCCTTCTCTGCCCACCACCGCTCGCGAAAGAGCACTTGGCAACTATAGGAGCCCAATCCCCCCTCCGCTCCTCCTCATTCTTCTCCCCCTCCTCCTTCTCCTTCTCCTCCTCCTTCTCCTCCTCCTCCTTCTCCTTCTCCTCTTTACCCTTTTTCTTCTCGTCCTCCTCCTCCTCCTCCCTGCTCCTCCCACCTGCCCCCTCACCATCCTTCCATCCCCGCCTCCTCCCCCTTCGCCGTGATTATCCTGCTCCCCCCCATCCTCCTACTCCTCTTCATGCCCCGTGCCAGGCTGCAGATCGAGCACATCTTCGGGTGCCCCTCCGCCCAGCAAGAGGACTGCGGCACTCTCCCTTGCATTCGTTTACCGAAGTCCGCCGAGATCTTGATGTGACAACGCCGTTGCAGATGGGGCGGCGTGGACAGAGGCTTCTCACGTTCCACCCGATCAGCTGCGACGTTGTTGCATCAAGATCTCGGTTGGCGTGGGCCTGTGGGCCATCTAACGAGGAGGTCACGGGAACACCTCGACGAATTCTGTGACTTCGTCATGGAGGAAGTGGGGCAGGGGATGCCCATGGTGGTGGCAGCTCGGGCCTGCCGGAAAGTCAGGCGGATCGTCGGAGGAGCAGGCCCCTGTCCCCGAAACGACACCGAAATCAAAGGGGAAGTGATGTCGGATGGGCTTGGGGAGCGGGGATGGGGCCCGAAAGGGGCCCGAAAGGGGATGGGGCCCGACAGGGGGTGGGGCCCGAAAGGGGGTGGGATGGTGGAGAACGTGGAAGCGCCCGCCCCCCCCAGAATGCGCTGGTACTGAGCTCAACGATTATGCCAAGAGCGGGTGCAACGGGAAGTGGAGCTCGAACGTGGAGAGGGATATGCACTCGGCGTTCTCGAAGTGGAACCACAACGCATTAGCCAACTACACAATCAAGCTGACTTTGAAACCAAGGCGAGCTACAGGGCGAATCTTAGAGCTTTAATTGCGAGGCCCCCCTTAGATGCTACCCCTGAGGAGACAGCCCGAATAGCCCCGTCCCCCCCTCAGAAGAAAAACAAACAACAACAACAAAACAAGGCAGAAAAGAACAGCGGGCCCGACAGAAGTGGCCGTGCTTTGTCCGCACGAATGGTTCGCCGCGGTGCCCGGGGCCCAAATGAGACGCAACCGTGCCTGGACTACCTTATCTGCACAATGCGCCATGCGTCCTCCTTTTCGTTTTCGTCGCCCGCCCGTCTGCCCACTCCCTCCTCATGAGCCTACTCCTCCGTGGTTTTCCTCCTCCCCCTTTTTTTGTTCACATCGCGTGGCCCTTGTTCAGATCGGGTGGCGCTTCCGAAAAATCGCCCAACGGTTTTTCCTGCGTGCGAGGTTTGGAATGCGGGCCCGTTGCAGCGGGGCGTCAGCCTCTTCGGCGGAGATGGGGCAAGGTCAATTCCAGCATTCTGGAAGCGAGCGATCACTACACCATCGTTTCAGGACTGCACGGCTAACAAAATTGGCCCCGCCTCATGTCTGCCAGGCTGCGCCCCCCCCCCCCCCCCCCCCCCCCCCTGGAGGAACACCCCGCCGCCAAACTCAACCAAGACCAGCTCGCACGTGCGATCCCTGTTGGCGTGCATTTCGATGGAGCGGAGGTGTACAACAACGCAGAATTTCTCACTTGGTCGATGCACGCTGTGACGGCGACGGGCGGTAGCGTTTATGACAGAGTATTTCCTGTGTGTCACATAGATGCTGATTGGGTCCAGGGTCCAGATCACATGAAGATACTCAGTGCTGAAGTGGCAGCATTCTTTAAGTGGAGCCTGGATTGCATGTGGTCGGGTTTCTGGCCTGAGAAAGGTTTCATGGACGAGGAATTTCCAACTGGGACCCTTCGAAAATTGCGTGCAGGACAACCTCTGGCGGATGGTTGGCGGGCCTCGTTAGTGGGCATGGAAGCAGACGCAAAAGCTCGGAAGGAATTACACGGCTTTCGGAGATGGTATAAGTGCACCCTGCTATGTGAGAAATGTCTTGCCAATAACTTGTTCGTGAACGCAGACGCCTCATTATCGTACTTGAACTTTTCGGAGCAAGCTCCGTGGCGCTTGACGCAGATGAGCCATGCCGTGTTCGTTGATGTTGAAAGGAGGTTCGGGTTCCTGAGTCCGTGGATGAGCTTGCTGGGTCTTACGGTCGATCAAATCTGGCGAGACTTTATGCACACACTCCACCTAGGAATTCTGAGAGATTTCACAGCAAGTGTAATAGTATTTTGGGTTATGAATGGGTCCCTGGAACAATGGCTTCAACGCGAGAGAGATGTCATTGCTGGCGGCCCACAGGATGCGCTCCGTCTTCTGTTCATGGATTTCGAAACGTTCATGAGTGATTCTGGGCTACATGGTGAGAAACCTGGGTTTGATTGTTTTACAGTTTCAGCACTTGGACTCGAACGCCTCAATGTGAACACGACCTTTCCTTGCATGTCGAGCCGCGTCAAAGCAGCCAGGATGAAGCACATCGTGTATTACCTCGCCAACGTTGCCAGCTCGATGAGAGCAGATACACTTGAGGAGACATCCTCCACCTTCACCTCCTCTTCCTCGTCCATCCTCTCTCACCGTCCCCCATCTTCCTTTCATTCTCGCTCACTTCGCCCACATCACCGCTTCAAATCACCACCCCTCCCCTCTTCCCGGGCAGCATGCGAAGCGACCGCGCCTGGGAGGAGGAAACCAATACAGGTCAATTCTCTTGGCGTTCCTTCTCTCCCTTCCTTAAGTTGAGGAGCAGGAGGGCCCCCCAAGAGATTTGGTCCAGTACTCGTTTCCTCCTCCCCCACCCCCCTTTCCGAAAAGGAGAAGGCTGCTGTCACCTGCGCTTGGGCTGCAGCTGAACACCTACACAGTCTAGACAGACAAGGGCTTTGGTTGGATGATACCGCCTCCCCGACGTCATCAGGGAATGCTTACTTGACGACCTACCACTTCCTGGCCTGGCGCGCGCGGGGCAGGGGTGAATTCTTATGGAACACAAGGCCCAAAATACATTATTTTGACCATACGGTCAAGGACCTGCCTAGGACGCAGCTGAACCCTGCAAAAACGTCTTGCTTCCAGGGGGAAGACTTTTTAGGCAAATTCAAGAAAGTAGGTAGGGCGACACATCGGAAGCAAAGCTCTGCTAGGACCTTCCAGAGGTGGACTTCCTTCATACAGAAGCGTTGGAAGAAGCGTCGCACGCAAGCTAAGCACAGAATTCGCGCTGTGGGCTGACGATTGCCGCGGTGCTTCGGCGAAAAAGCATGCTTCCACGACCGAGGGCCCATGATCCTTGCATCTCCACTTGCCTCCTTCTCCTCCTGTCCTCTCCCTCCTCCTCCTCCTCACCTTCTTCTGCCTCAACTCCTCCTCCGACTTCCACCTCCTCCACGTCTGAAGCTCAGGCGTGTTTCCCATGGAGAGCTGTTTGGGCCCTAAAGCTATTGGGAACCAGTGGTGCCCCCGGCGT
>CAUYUJ010006668.1:1946286-2048786 GCA_963575745.1 Prorocentrum cordatum
CCGAGTTCCGGCATAAAACCTTGGCTATCATCACTGCACGCTTCCTTGATCAACTCAATAAAGCCAACATGATTAGGAATGAGCGGAGTGCGGTACACCTCAGTGTGTGTACGCGCGTTGACAAAAAGGTAAGACACTACGTTCAATGTCCACAAAAGGGCCCTCAATGGGACCATGTTGTTCGTAGAGTCACGACCGACCTGGACACGAATAAGATCGTTCAAGATATCAAAATCCAGGATCAGCCGACTGGGTACAATTATGTAGCTCCATTACCTGATGGGGTTACAAACATCAGTACTCGGTTGTACTGGGAGCCTCCGGCTCCAGTCCTTCACGGCGACGGTGAGTCGCGAAGGCCACGCCCAAAGCGTGTGACGATCGTCGATGACGATCGGTCTCCTCCCCCTTCGATTGAGCGTTGCCAAACGCGACCCACCAACTTTTCTGAAATTCCGCCATTTCCTGATCTAACAGCGGATCCTTCCGCAGCGGATCTCTCCGCGGAAACCGCGCTGCCCACTGATGCCAGGATAAAACAGAAAGAAAAGCAGAAAGCTGACAAAGAGGCTGGCATCAAACCGAAGAAAATCCCGAAGAAAGTGGAAGACGGTAACGACGATTGTGGAGAGGACCTCAAAGGGCTTGACTGCTCCACATATTTCAACGACGTTCCTCTTGATGACTCGGACTCGGACAGCGAATCAGAGGACATCTTCATGATGCTACCGGCGGGGCAACCCGCTGACTCACATGCTGATGTCTTCTCGGTGGTCCAGTCACTATGCTACGGCAGAAACAATCAAGTGGACATGCTTGAATTATGTGGGGGCAAGGGTGGTATATCCATATTAGCCTTCAAGAGGGGACTCTCGTCGGGCGGGAACCTTGATAAGATATCTATGGTTGACCTTGGAAACTCGGAAGTACAAAGAGCAGTCCTTCACTACTTCAAGACTTGCTTCGTCAAGATCACGATTTTGCAGCCAAGCTGCAGAACTACTGGACTTCCTTCGTACTTCAATGCACAGGTCAATCATGATACGTGGCTTAAACACCACAAAGAGGACCTGCCTCACATCACGTTCTGCGGAACAGTCGCTCTATTACAAGACGACCTAAGACGTTTCTTTCTCAGGGAACAACCAATGGGCACGTGGGTAGATGAGATCCAACCATGGAAGGAACTGGCACAACGCAAGGTCACTTGCCAAACGATTATTGATCAATGCACGACTGGTCTCAAAGATTCGTTTGGACAATACATTCGCAAGCCAACACAAATGATGGCAAACAAAGAAGAGTTGTTGGCACCTTTCAGAGGCAAGCGTTGTCCAGGTAATCATGTGCACGCCAATGCTTGCAACAAAGAACTAGCAAGGGCGGCACAGTATACCTACATAATGCAGTCACTGATCGTTGATGCGGTGCAAATCGCCAAAGATCTGTTTGCTTACGGTCGCGATCCATTCGCGAATCGCGAACGCAGTTACGCGTTCGTAACAAACAGTGCTGGCTACGACTTGGACGACCCAACAATCCAGAGACACTCAAACGGAGAAATCCTGCGACCACCATCTGGCGGTCTCGGGTGCCCTGGCTGTGCAGACAACAACTACAAACAATCACCAAGGCACAGCAGGGATCCGAAGATGTGTCGATGGTATGATGTTGAACCATACTATTGGGACTGTCCAAGCTGTAAGAAGGAATATCAGAAGAGCAATCCTCACCATACCAAGATATCTGGCCAATGCAGATTCGCCGAAAAATGGAAGCTGCCAGATAACTTTGGTCAGCCGCGCCCAGCGGGGCAAGCCGCTCCTGCGGCGCCAGCCGCGGAAGCGGCTCCAGCCGCAAACGCGGCGCCGGCCGCGAAAGCGCGCATGCGCGCGCCTAGGCCGCCACGGCCTGGTGAGGGCGATCCAACCGCAGGCGCCAGCAGCCATGACATCACCAAGGCCAAGGGGGCTTATGGTGACACCACTGGCGCTGGCAGCTCTGACGATCACCGCAGACTGCCGCAAGTGGCAGCGAGGCGCGGACGCATGGAGGGAGGTGATCCTCCACCGCCGCCGCAGCCTCATGCAGAGCCGAGGCCAAGGCCAAGGCTTCCTGATTGGACTCGCTTCGACGTTCAGCTCAGCCTTCAAAACCTGCGCAGCTTTGACCCAGCTGTAGTGCAGCGAGAACTCCGCAAGCTTCACTTGAGATGGTTTCATGCCAAGGAACCAAAGATGCGGATGATTCTAGCTAAGGTTGGTCTGGGTGAAACCCGTTTGAGTCTGATCAAAGGCATTTGCGACTCGTGTAGAGAATGTCGTGCCTGGGAGAAACCAGGCAACACGGTGATGCCTTCTGCGTCGCTGCCAGGACGTTTCAACGAGGAAGTCGAATGTGATTTTTTCTTTTGCAAACAGGAACACATTGTCTTTCACATCATCGACCGTTGTATTCGCTGGGCAGCTGGCACAGAGATTCCTGATAAGACTATGCACGCTGTTCTCGATGCCTATCACACAACTTGGATGCAACATGGCCCTGCTAAGATCCTATACTCCGATGGGGAAGGAGCGCTGAATAACGATGCAGCAGAGGCCATCCTTAAATCCAAGGGAACAGAGCTTCGTATCCGAGCGCGTGGCCAGCACGCCACGACTATCGAAGCTAGGAACGGCATCCTGCGACACCTCATACACGTGATGGGAGAAGAACTGAATAGATTGAACATCCCTCTGAATTTCACTCGTCTCTTACATGAAGCCTTGTTTGCCAGCAACGCATTTACCTTCTACAACGAAGTGTCTCCGTATAACGCGCTGTATGGCAGACAACCAGCTATGCTTCCCGATTTCCCTGTCCTGGATCATGATCAGTCCGCTGAATCATCAGATCACTCAAAGGAAGAGACAATCAGGAGGGTTAGTCTGGAGGCAATCACGCAGGCCACTGCGGTTGCCAAGACGAACAGGGCTCTCCGTACGAAGACTACTGCTACGGGTGAATTTCACTACAAAGAGGGAGATCTCGTGGACTATCATCGCCCGACCACCACGAAAGACGACTGGGGTGGATGGAGTGGTCCATACCCGGTCATCCGCAACGAACCTGACCGAGGCCAGGTCATCGTGAAGGTCGGCAGTCGCGAAGTGCGAGTACAGTATCCTGACTCACGACATACGCTGTACATCGAAGCACTGATGGTCCGCGAGATAGGATCGGACAATACGGCCCTTCGGACAGTATTGGCCTTTATTGCCGGTCTGCCAGCGGGGAAACCCGCTATGACTTTCGGATACCTACCAGCGAAACAGGGCCGACTGCAGATGACTGCTGCGAGCCGGCTTTCGCCTAAGGTGCACTTGGCTCTTCAATATCTCATTCGCAACTATTTTCGCATTGAAAACGTGGTTGCTGTACGACTTGCTAAGAGCCTGACTAAGTTGCCTGCTGCACCATATGCAGACAGCTGTACACTAGTGCACTATGATAACGATGTGACCCCTGGCTTTCATTATTATGAAGCTGATGGCACTGCCTTGAACATCTACGACATCACAGGGTCTACACATTCACGCATCATCCAGTGTCTTAAATCCAAGAAGCCGCTTGCTGGATTCGACCGAGACCTCACTAAGTTTGAGGAACTCGCTGATGGTTCACCACCAAGCGAGCCACCTCCAGCAGCTGCTCCTGAGCAGCCTCCTGCGGCGAATGATGGTCGGCTCCCGACCATCATAGAGGAAACAGAAGAGGATCTGGATGTCTTTGTCTTGGAGTCATGGTATGCTGAACTGATGGATGACAGAACACTCCTTGAAGCTGACACAGAAGAAGTCATGCACACAGTTCCGACATACATGACAGACTCACAGTGCGTGTTGGTCTCTACGACCTGTGAAGATGTGCAAGGCCACTTGCCGGTGCGGGGTCACCCGCCAGGATGCGACATGGACACCTCTTACTACGTCCCTCTGTGCTCCACTGATCCGGACAGCCACTATGATCTGGACTCCGACGAGCACGGGAAGTACATCGAGCTTTGCTTCACAGCAGACATGTCCAAAGTCGCCCTGTCCGAGCAGCAACGCCGATTGTTGGATGACAGCAGCGTCGCAACTATGCGAGTATATGTTAGTGCTGCCTCCAAACGTGCCGTGGTCGTCAAAGAAGACGACCTACTCACGAAGGCCGACATTCAAGCGAATCCGGTCAAAGTTTCCAAAGCCCTTTACACAGAATTGAAGACTTGGCTTGACAACAAATGCTTCCAGATGACTGACTTGAGCAAAGCGTCGAACATCATGACTTCACGCTATGTATACAAATGTAAGTTTGTCAAGAACGAGAAGGGCGAAATGGAACGGACGATCCGGTTACGCTTGGTACTTCGTGGCTTCATGGACATTGAAGCTTTCGATGTCGAAGCCTTCTCTGGCACGGCAAGGAGGTCAAACCAGAGATTGCTCGCAAGTTCTGCTGCGTGCAACAAAGCTTGGATCATCGCTTCCCTGGACATCAACATGGCTTTCTTGAAGGGACTGACCTATGGCGAGCTCGCCGCGGCAACTGGCGAGAAAGAGCGTGTGGTGTGCTTCACACTACCTCCTGGGTCAGCAGCTGTCCTTCGCACATTGCCAGGCTTTGAGTCATATGACGAATCAAAGCATTGTCTTCGGTGCCTCAATCCGGGGACTGGCACGGAGGATGCTCCCAGGGCATTCTCGCTGAAGCTCAGGTCCATCACCAGGAGCTTTGGACTACAGCCTACTTCATACGATGAAGAGTTCGAGATGAGTTCAAACCTCTTGACAGCCAAACACGTTGATGACATCAATATGACTGGGAAGGAAGATTCCATTGACAAGTACGTCAAATGTGTTGAAGATACGTTTGGAAAGTGCAAACTGAACAAGCACACATACACAAATTGTGCCGTTCGGTACAACAAGACCGATGATGGGAGCGTCACTCTTGATCAGGACGAATACATCAAACAACTTCGTCCTATCACACATCCAGAGCTCACAGGCGCTGATCCTGAGAGCAAAGCGACAAAGACGATTTCTGATATGTTCGTCAGTCTTCGTGGCGCTCTAGCCTATGCGTTGATCACGCAGGTATGGCTGATGGTCTATGTTGTTTCACTGCAACGTATCCAGGAACCGACAAACATCCAGGTACGACGACTGAACGCGGTTACCAGGAAATTGCAGGCAGGTCCGAAGAATATCGTGTATCAAGCTATGACTCCAACAGGAGAAGTCGACCTGCATAGCGATTCTGGCTATCGTCGTCTCAACGGAGATGAAGACGACGAAGTCAAAGGCTACGGTATCCGCGGGGCTAACCTGCTGAGGCGTGGCCACACGCAAGCGGGGAAACCCGTCGTGCACCTGGTGGACGCATACTGCAAGTCTCATCGACTGCAGGTGCGTTCGAGCTACTCTGCGGAAACACTGGCAGCAGCCCACAACTTGGAAGACTGCTACCCGACCATTGTAACGCTCCACGAGCTACACTCGGGACCATTGACCCCCACACAGTTGAAGAACATATTGGAACTGGGTGGTCTATGTATCAAAGTCACTCTGACTATTGATGCCGAGTCTGTCTTCAAGTCTTTGTCTAGCAAAGATCTGAAGAAGCCCACAGAATGCACTCTGCTTGGGCACATCAGCTGGATCCGCCAGATGATGGAGCGCGGAATCGTTGAAAGCGTCCAATGGTGTGACACGCGGGATATGACTGCCGATGGTCATACCAAAGGTAGTATTGACCGCGCGTTGCTCCTACAGGTAATGGCCGGTCAGCAATCCTTCAAGCACGAGCTGAAGAAACATATTCCGTATAGGGCGGGCAGGTCGTCTCAGGGCGGCCCCGCCTCCCGAGCTAGCGGGGAAACCCGCGCGCAGGTGCGCTTTAGTAGCGAGGAAACTCGCCGGTAGCGAGGCTACTCGCGCGCCCTTGCCTTGTAGGCAGCCGCTGTTGCCTAGCACTGTTTTTTCCGCGTAATGTAGACATTCGGTGCTTGCTCGTCTCCTCCCCCTCCAACTTTAAACGGAGAGGGTTAAAGGCGAGATGTAAATCGAGCATGCACCGCTGCCGTGCCTGGCTCGAGCCGGGCCCGGCCGAACATGTGATTGTGCCTCACCGAGGCGCACTACTCGCATCTGAGATCGGAAAAGACCTTTCTATTGAAGATGCTCCTTCTATCCTTTACTCCAGATCCCATGCTTCATCTTGCTCTCTTGCTCATGCGGTATGAGCCAAAGCCTGGGATATGGGAGCGCCTAAGGCTGAACATATATCTTGGCTTACCAGTGCGTTTTCGACTCAAACAAGCCAGCGGCTATTGATACCCATGTATCTTCTAGGGGCCAGATTCTGATCCAAAATCACTGCGCTTCTGGTTTTGGGAGAAGAGAACCCGAAACTCCAAGACGCACTGGAAATGGAGACAACTACTGTCCGGAGGTTTCCCCGTTGGCACGCTTGACATTTTCCGCGCGTTCTCTTGTCAGACTGTGCGTAGCCCTCAAAGCGCACGCGTCTTTGGCGAGCATCCCGACTTACAATGCGTGCTTTGTCCCCCAAGGGATGGGCCTAAACAGCCTGGCGCCCTGGACCGACCTACACTACTCAAATGGGGTACTCTCGGCGTCATTGGGGGCCGTTTCGGACATTTGTTTTGATTCGTCCGTGGGCTCTGTGGGCCGTCGTGGGGAGCGCATTTTTTTGCCATCTTCAAATTGCACCAGGAAGATGGGACGCGAGTTGCCAGCCTGCGAGACAACATTTGGGTCAGCTTGGGGCCATCGGGACTTGCATATTGGGCCGTGCCTGGGGTTCCTCATGTTCCAGGGTCTCAAAAGCCTTTCGCGGGGCCATGTGGAGCCGAACTCTGGGGAACGCAAAAAGTATACGACGACCCCCGCGCGAGTTTGAGATTTTTCTGGCCCTCGTGAGCCTCTTGTTGCCTCGGTTGCCTCTAGGGATCCCCTCGTCGCCAACTCATGGCTCTGTTGGGCAACTGTTGACACATGTGGCAGTCTCAGGGCTTGGCAATCCTTCGGGTTCCATGTTGGGCAATATGTGTTGGGCCTTTTGGGGCTTTGGGAGGCCAGTGGGTCGTTTCGAGGGTATCTGGTGCATTGAGGGCGCCCTTCCGCCTTTCGAAAAGGGTCGTGGACGCCCAGGGAGGGGCAGAAGCGGAAGATGGACAGCCTAGAAGCTCGCGCGCTTTCCGTTTTTTGGCACACGGGGGTCGGCGGATGTTTCATGTGCCTCGGTTCTGCCGTTCTTCGCCCCAGACACAGGGCCGATTGATATCCTCGAGTTCAGGGGCCCCAGAGGCCTCAATCCAGTCCACAGACCGCGTTTCAGGACCAACGGTTCGATGGCAACTACCATTGGGGTCGCAGCAGCAACAGCAGCTCGCGTCGAACGTAGAACGTAATTGCCTCGCGCTTCACGGTCTAAGCGGGAGAGCTGCCCACTTCCATGGAGGGCGCGGCGAGGGCGCGACGACGGCCGCGCGTCGCGGGGCGGGATGGGCGAAGTCAAGCGGCCCAAATCCCAAGTGTTCACGTTGCTCGGGCATGGAAATGTCGCCCACCCAGAAATCGACAGGACATTTGCATGGTTTACCCGACGTTGGAAGGAAAACAATCCACCGTCGCTTGCTTTATTGTTTTCTTGAGCGGGGGTCAGAAACCAGGGCCCCTCCTCCCAAAACAGAAAATAAGGGGGGGTCAGAAGCCAGGGCCCCCCGCTGCCCCTAACGCCCCCCACCCAGCCACATAAGATTAATTTTTCGGGGGACCACGCGACGACGACTACGACGCTGGCGACGGCGACACAAACAGCGGCGGCGGCAGTGCACCTGTCGCCGGTGCCCGCGCCGGGCGCTAGCACTGATAGAATGCTTGACTCGTTGTGAACCGACCGCGCAGGAGATCTTACATCGAGGAAGCAAATTGTACGCGTAACTCATGGCGATGATAATGTCACCATTTGTAGTTTGTACTAGTCAGGGGGTGGCATGGGGAATGTCCGTACTAGGAGAACTTCTGGCTCTTAATGATGAGACCGGTTTCTCAGAATGAATGATCGGCCAGTCATATATTTTGGAAAGGGCTCGGTTGTTGATCATATTTTTGTTTGTTCATATGGGTTCATTTTTTATTTGAGGCGGGTGGGTTGGCGCGTTCAGGATATCGGGGGGGAACAGCATCGCCGACCAACGGGCGCGTTCGAATTTAACTGATCGAGGGCACCGTGGGCAAGTATGAATTTGCGTACGCCGTCGTTTTTCTTCTCGGTCAATGCACCTAGGGTTCGATCCAGCGCCCTCAAAGCTTATTAGGGTTTTGATCAAACTCAAATTCAATCCCGTTCCTAGGGCTGGATCAGGCTCGTACAAATCTCATCATGGTTCGGTGAAGCCCAAACATACTCTTACATATGTTCGACCAAGCTTGAGTAGAACGTAACTGGGGCTGTATCCAGCTCCATTGGATCCAGCTCTGGTTGGGTCGTAAAAAGTGCCAATCCAACTGTACTGCAATCGTCTTCTGGAGGGATCCAGTCTAGTAGAGTTTTAGAAGGTGCGATTCAGCTCTGTCGGACTCCTTTTTATGCTTGAGTCCAGCCCTGAAAGAATTTCACTAGGGATCGATCCGGGATTAATGGGATCCTATTGAGGCTTGATCTGGCTCCAAAGTTATTGCTATTGAATTACACCCAGCTCTGATCGAATTCTATTCGGCTTCGAATCAGCTCTAACAGAATCCTGTTGGTGCCCCACCCAGCCTTGATACCACTCGTCCAGGGGTCGATTAAGCGCTCTCAGAATGCTACTAGGGATCGGCCCAGCTCTGATGGATTCCGAGTCGGGCTCAATTAAGCGATGACAGAATCGCACTAGGGTTGGATCCAGTTCGAATATGGTCCTACCAAGGCTCGATCCAGCTCTAATCGAACCCGACCACGAGTGGGCCCAGCTGTACTATCTCGCATCAGGGCTGGTTGGATTCTATTTCAGCCAGACCCAGCATTGATGCAACATCTGTATATACAATTGGAGCCAGCATCAATAGACTCGTACTGAAATCGATCCAATTTTAATTGAGTGCTGCTGGGGTTGGATCCAGCTTTAATCGGATCCTAATGGGGCCTGATCGAAGTAGTTCTAATAGAAGTAGCCGGCTAACTCTGAATACAGCTTGAAACGCTTCCCACTGCGACTCGATCGGCGTCGGCGTCGTCGTCGTCGTCGAAGGCGTCGTAGGCGGCATCGGCGTCGTTGCGTTGTTGTTGCGTCGTCGTCGTCGTCGTGGTTGTCGTGGTGGTCGTCGTCGTTGTCGTCAGAGTGGTCGGCCTCGGCGTCGTCGTCGTCGTCGTCGTGGTCGTCGTGTGTCGTTCGTCGCCGTCGTCGCCGTTGTCCGCGTCGTTTGCTGGCGGTGGAGGCGACGCCATCGTCGTCGTTGCCTCGCGGGGCGAAGGGGCGGGTGGGGCCTTTTTTTGACCCCCCCCGAATAATTTTCTTGGGGGTATCCTGGACCCCCCGAATCATTTTCCTGGGGGGGGCGGGGGGGGGGTCCGACCCCCCCCTCTGTTGTTTGTTCTTGTTCGGGGGGGGGGGAATGAACCACCCCTGCCAGCAACGCTGGAAAGCGCTTGTCCAGACATTGGCACCCGAGTGTGCCGATGCAGTCCCCAATCGGTTTTGCTAATCGACGCATGTTCCGCCGGGTACGTTCGGTTGATTGTGTACGTCGATTAGCTACCCCGCTGGTGCGGTGCCGTGCGGGGTACCCTTGGTCCTTCTCACGAAAATTGAAAGCGGCTTTTGCTAAACTGTGGTCAGGAGGGGAACATCACCACATACAGAAAGAAAAGGCTGATTTCCTTGATAACATGCGAAGGATGAAACGAAGGGGAGGTGGAACATCCGAAATGTAGAGGGTACCGGACATCCCAAATTCGTGTCGTTGTATTGGTTTTCCCCTGTACCCCTCTCTATGTGGTTGGTCATTCTTCGGGTAACGCAGCGTGTGTGCGGTCGCGGTAGCCCGCCCCCGTCCGTGCCATGCGCGGCGCCTGCACGCGCCTAGGACTGCGCTCGTCAACAAGCCCTTGGGGCTGCACGGCAACTCCGCCATTCCGTGGACGACGATCGGCGGGGCTCGGGGCATTCAGAGGGAGAGATCGACCCCAATCGACATTCGTTTGGTTGAACAATCGGTGCTTGAGATTCAGCAGTTCTGTGGATAACTGGCATCTCAGTCCTGGACACCATCTTGATCTCGGTTCGATTGAACGATTTTGAATGGGGGGAATTGATATGCGGGTAACGCGTCCAGTGCACCTGGCTGCGAAGGAAAACGAGCAATTTGGTGCTCATTTACGGGGGTCAGCGCTAACGGGGGTCGGTCAATCCCCTCTGGCTGGCCGGGATTTGGGAGCTACTTCGCCTTCCGCTGATCCGGGCTTGGGAGCTACTAAGTGGCTGGCCAGGCTTCGCGACAGGGCCCTGACCGTCCAGGTCCAGTGTTTGGGCTGATCTGGGTTAGTGCGTCCCGGATTGAAGTGCATCCAGCTGTGGAGACACGGAGTCAAAATGTTTGCTAGTGTGGACCCCGCACAATTTTTCTTCTCGGTGTTTCCGTAGGGGGGCACGTAAGTGCCTTTCAGAGCGCACGGGAGTCAGGACGAGATCGCTCCTGCGACAGGATTATTTGCTCGCTCATGATGGCGGTCATTGATTGGGCGTTGGCGTTGTCAATCACTTTCGCCTCATCATCCTCGTTCTCTTCCTCCGTCCCAAACAGACACGGTAGGTACCCCTGAGAACAAACACACGTTGGGAATTAGGAAAGGCGAGCACCACAGATAATTGACGCAGAGCCGAGAAGGAATCGTGATCGTGGGTCCGGATTGCTGTTCACTCGTGGCTCGGCTGGATCGGCGTCGAGCTTCTGGCCAGAGCGCACCCCAGGATGTGTCCGCGCGTCGACTTTGAGGGTGGAGGAGGAGGACCGCCGTGATATGAGGAGGTTGGACGCTTGAGAGCATGAGACCTTCTTCCCTCCCTCTTGCTCTTTTTCGGGGGTGCGCCCTATCGCCAGCGGCCAGGTGGTTTGTCGCCTTCACCTAGGTTTTGAGGCACATCTCCGCATGGGCCCACCCCCCTCCGAGGCACGCTTCGGACCGTGAGCCTAGTGGCCACGCGGTAAGGGAGGAGGAGGGAGGAGGAGAAGGAGGAGAAGGAGGAGGAAGGATGAGGTGTTGTTCTTGTACGGTAGGTTTGCGTCGTGTCGACCAGCGGCGACCCCAGCGCGGGCGTTCAAGGTTGAACGCCGCGGGCGACCCAGAATCGATCGATGTTGAACGATTGGACGTTGCGGAGACGGCCGATCGTTCAAGGTTGAACGATCCAGCGCGGTGTCAGAAACTAACGCCAGGGTCGACACGACACGAACCTAACGTACTTGATGCCCTTCCTGTACTGCACGGGCCTGCCGCCCAATTCACACCACTGCGCCAAGCGGCGTTTTCGCACTAGAAGATCCTCCAGCCAGATGCTTAAGTTTGCCCAACGTCAGAAAAAGACCGAGGAGGAGGAGGAGGAGGAGGTTGAGGAGGAGGTGGGGGAAGCGTCTCGCCGTTTCGTCGTCTCTTTCTCGGCCTCCCCAGTGCTGCTTCTGCACTGCAGTTCGCCTCCCAGCCTGTTCCCCCCCCCCCCCCCCCGGCAGCCGGCGAACGCCGTTGGGGGGGGAGAGGGCAGCACCACCCGTGGAGCCAAGGCCCGCAGTCCTGAGGCCTGAAGGGAAAGGTCGTGCGAGGAACGCCCGATCACGGGAGTAGGATCTCCAGAAAAAAAGGGTAGCCAGATACAGTCTCTCCCCAGGCGTGAGTACCTCGCGCACGAACTCGAGCCCAAGGCGGCGGGCTCCGATAAGCATGCGCGAGCGAACATCGCAGTTGGGCGAGGTGGCATAGAGGAGGGAGGGTGGGAAGGGGAGCAGAGTGGGAGGCAGTACGAGGAGGAGCGAGAAGGACGCGGATCAAGGAAATTGAAATTTGGATTACGGTCGGGCCGAGGTATAACATCGAGGTCGGTTCGGGGAGGGTACCCTAATGTCATTCGTGTTTGTTGGATGTTGTTGTGCATCCTATGGGAGGGTAATTATTCTGAAGTGGTTTGATGCTTTGGGTTGTTTTGGCCAGCGGAGGGTCTCATGTTCTTGAAGGATGTTCTTCTGTCCCAGGTCCGGCCGTAAGGCAGGTGGATAAGCGACGGGTTCAGTTTTCGAATTGTTCATGGAATTGTTTTGTAAATCAATACGTACGTTCGGCACTTCAGTTTGACCTCGACGAGTGACGTGCATCGGTCTTGTCAGAGGTGGTGGGCTCGCAGTGTTTCACCGGCTCTGGGCAGTTTCACCACGCATTTGCGCTGCGCCAGTTTCCAGACTGACTCTGTGAATGGCCGGCAGGAAGCCAGCCTAATGGTGGCTGCGTGGGAGCCCCGACGCAACATTCAATAGGCAGTTCTGGCAGGGCCGAGGATATCCACCAAGGCACGCGGGCCCCTGTCCCGCCACCTCTCCCGCACCCCGTGCCCTGACCCACCTACCCAGCCATGGGCGCTACCCTCCGAGCCGTTGAGGCCCAGTTGTTTCGATTGCGTTCGGCGCATCACTCGGCCCTTCCTCATCACTTTCGCTAATCTATGCTGTTAATTCATGCTCAAAGTGATGTAAATAGTGGGCAGCGGACAACATGAATTAGCGGAACGGCCCCGAGGGCGAAACAGAAAGGATTTTTGATGGAGCCCAGGGTCCGTGCGTTTAATCCATGGGTTCACGGCCCCGTCCACCCGGACGGCAGCTGTCAGGGCAAGGGTTGAATTGCGCAGTGGTGGTCGCCTCGCCCACGAAATCCGCCACCGCAAGTTGATGCGGTTTTGCTGCCGCGCGTAGGCCGTGTGCGGCCGCGCTCACAGCAGGGACTGGAAATGCCCCCACAAAGCCCAGAACCATTTTGCGCCGATCGCAACCAATCGCGGAAATACAGCGCACCCGTAACCGACGACATCGATGTGGCGTTCCGCCACGGGGTGGATGTGTCGACCGATTGTTAATGTTGACTGTGTCCCCTCCGTGCCCGCGTCGCAGGTCCACGGATCATCAATCCACGGGCAACGTCCAAGTTTACCTTCAAATTCGTAATGCAAGGGAGGGCGTCACAACCCTCCCAGACTAGCAGTTTTAGACCCCATGCCAGCCACGAAAGGGCGGCCTTTCGCCCAGATCCCGCGGAACCCTCTAAGACAAGTCCAAGCAGACCACCCCCCAGATCAGACCCCCCTCTTGTATTGTGAAATCCTGAGTACCCTTGCGTTCTTCCCCTTCGACCCATCCTTGGCTGCTTTGCCTGGCCAGCCCCGCTCGAAAAACGTCAACGTGGCTTTCCAAGGCCTTTGCTCGACGGCGAGCGAGGGATGGGAAATGAGAAAGAGAAGGCCTTCTCAGATGGCGGCGGGACTTCTCAGAAGCCCTCGCGACTTCTAAGACATGTTCTGGGTCGGGGAAGGCGTAGAAAACTTCTCGGGCCGGGGGGACTTCCGAGGCTTCTGCGAATGCCCGCCCCTTCTCGCTTCCCCCTTGTGCTCGCGTTCGACTCGCATCCTCACCGCGCATCCTGACTGTATGGGCTTCACTGCAGGGGTAACAACAAGTCGTCCTAAAGAGCGCTCACAGAACTCCCCCAGAGCAGCCTGGAACGACAAGACCCCCAGGCTGGCGCGGATCCCTCGAATCTCGGCCCCTTCTCGGGGACCGACCCCTCTCCTCCTCTCGACACCTCTTGATGGTCCAGCTGTTCATCACCACTGCCGTGTAGGTAGGATGGGAGATCAGGAGGGATGGGGAGGCCCTCCTCCTCCTCCTCCTCCTCCAACCTATGGCAGTGGTGGTGGATCGGCCCGTCGCGCCTGCCTGGGGCCTGGGAGCAGCTCCTGGAGGCCGAGGAGGACCAGGCATTATTGACGCCACCTATGCATCGAGTTGCCAGAGATCTGGGCGCCCCTTCCCTCGGTATCGTTTAACCGATCCTCATCCCCATCCCCATCCCCTTCGAGACCCCCACCAAATTACCACCCAGTTGGGAATAAACCCTTCGAAACCCGACGGGAACGACCTATATCCCCATCTAGGGGGGTAAAACGGCTACTGGGGCCCAGGCCACGCCGCTGGGGATGGGGATTGGTGAAACGATTCTCACTCCCCTCAGAGATCGTCGCTCGGAGATGTCCTGGGCCGCGTCCCCCAGGCAAGAAGCCGTGGCGACAAGGGAGCCCACGGATGACCGTTAAGGGTCTTTAATGTGAGACCCCCCGTAATCTCCCTGCGGGGAACAGAAATTCGTCCCGCCTCCTTCCCCTCCCTTCTCCGTCCCCTCCCTCCTCCTTCTCCTCCTTCTCCTCCTCAGAAACCTGTCGGAGACCTGTGCGGTGGCCGCCGCGGGGGAGACGGTCCTGGGGGTATGGCGGTGCGGAGGGAGGCAGGGGATCGAAAAACATACAGAGCGGCACCAACATGAGTTCTCTGAGCCCCGCGCGGGGTTCTTGGATCGTCGCTCGGCCCCTCTGGCGGCGCCGCCGCCCTCGGCGCGTTCCGCGCGCCAGGGAGGGGGGGGAGGTCCTGAGGGATCCGCGTTGACCTCATCGAGAGGAGGAGGAGTAGGAGGAGGAAGAGGAGGAAGAGGAGGAAGAGGAGGAGGATGAGGAGGAGGAGGAGGAGGCCCCGCTTCGCGGCGGGAGCGGGATGCGGCAGGGCTGCTCGCCGCGTGCGCGTACTTCGGCATCGCCTTCACGGCTGCGTGGGGGGGGGAGCGCAGCCCTTTCCTACCTACCCTGCTCTGGAAAGTCTGGAATTTCAAAACGAAACCTGAGATCTCCACGACAAGGTTATGCTTACCGATTGCGTTAGAAATGCCCATCGAGTGGCGATTGCGATAGAAATGCCCATCGAGTGGACCGTCTAAACTCGACCTGCTCGAGCTCCACTCGGCAGAACAGCATGTAGGTATGGAGCTGGGCTTGGGTCCTTTCCTCCATAACCCTGCCCTCCTCCCTGTCTCCCTCCCCTCCCTACCTCCCCTTCCCTCCATCCCCCCCTCCCTCCCTTTCAACTCCCTCCTTCCCCTCCCTCCTTCCCCTCCCTCCTTCCCTCCCCCCCTCGCCTCCCTCCCCTCCCTCCCTCCCAGCTCCTCCCTCCCCTTCTCTCCCCCATCCTTCCTGGTTCCTGCTCGCGCATCCTCCCTCCCTCCGTCCCAGGGCTCGAGGTAAACAGTGTTTTGGCGATGTCGTGGACCGCTTTCGTTTTGAGTCCGTTTTGCAACAAGGGCGGAACGACGACAGAGCGAGGGAAAACGACAACAAAGCCGAAAACACTGTTTAGCTCGAGCCCTGCTCTGTCCCTCATCCTCCCTCCCCTCCCTGCCCCCCTCCTTGCTCCTCCCCCCTTCCTCGTCCTCTTTCTACGAGTCGGGGCTTTCCCAATGCAAAGGCCCCCCTCCCGTTTTCTATCATAACCCCGAAGGGCTGCCTAATGGCGACTCGCTCGCAGACCCATAAGCTTGGCCAGCTCTCCTCGACATATGATTTCTCTTCCTCCTCCTCCTTCCCTTCCTTCTCTGCCTCCCTCAGCCTCTTCCTCATCCCTGGCCCTCCCTCCTCAATCGTCTCCTCTCCTCCTCCTCCTCCTCCTCCTCCTCCTCCTCCTCCTCCTCCTTCTCCTCCTCCTCCTCCTCCTCCTCCCTATTCTCCTACTTCTCCTCTCCTTCCCTCGTCCCTGCGCCTCTCCCCCATGCTCCTCCTTCTCCTGCACTGTGGGCGTGGCGAGTGGCGGCGTGGCGAGCGGCGGCGGCACCCCCGTCTCTTCCGAGGAAGGGGGGGGGGGGCGACGACGGCGGCACCGATGATCGTCGCGAGGCCGCTTGCTCGTGCCCGCCCGCGCGGCGCGCTCCGGCACAGGGCCTCTCGCCCTGTTTTGGCGCGCCCTCGGGGGAGGCCGGCGGGGCGTAGAGGCGTCGCGCTGGGAGCTTGGCGTCGCTAGGACTTCTGGGAACATGTTTTGTTCAATCGAAAGAGTACTCGCGCGACTCTGGTGCGGAGGCCATGTGCGGGGGACATTGTGCGCCGTCTGCGGGACGCTATTGTGCTTGCCGTTGGGCTCGGACTGTTGATTGCCAAGCGCTGCTCGGCACAAGACCCCTTGTGCGCCTTGTGTGCAGGCATTCTTCGCACGGCACTCTTTCTGGTAAGAGTAGTACATGTTCGCGACGTCGGCACGAGGTTCCGCTCGCCAAGAGGCGGCGGCAAACCTTGACGCGGCGGTCTGCCGCCATGGGCGCCTGAATAAGTGCGACCTTGCCCGCGCCTGTCCAAATACGTAGTGGACGTGGCGTATCGGATTCGCAGCCCCTGCCGGCGATTGCATCAATGCCGTTTTTGGCCCGTCGGTGTGCAGATGCACGCCCCCCAACATAACATTATTCTTGATCCGCACGCGTTCGGCGACGACCAAGCGCAAGCGCAGGCGCGAAGCTCGTGGAAGAGTACGGAAAACCTGGCGCCGGGCGGTCTCCCGCCCCGCTGGTGCCTTTGGGGAGGCCACCGCATCTCGCGGCTCCAGCAGGGGTGAGCCCGCCCCCAGGCCTCGGGGGGTGGGAGTGCCGGTGCAAGCCGCGCTTCCTGGGAAGTCAGCCCGGATCGACCCTGAGACCCAGGCGTTGCAATTTGTTCGCTTTGTGCGTTTTCGCCGGGCTTCCAGCCCCAGGACACACGCATATCGATCCGACTCGAACAATGTCGCAGAATGGCTGGGTCCAGGATCCGATAGGGTGTTTCTACCATGTTGCATTGTTTTGCTAATCAGATCTGGGGCGCGCTTCGGAACGGATCTTGAGCTAGTTTGCCTTTGGGGGCCGCCTAGAGCCATCCGCGGGCTCCGGAAACATCAGGAAACGCTTCGAGAGGAGGCCAGGAAGGGTGTGATAATTGCGGGGGGGCGGATATCACGGCGGAGGCCATGATATCTCCTAAAACCCAGGGGCCCCTTTTTGTTCCTGCATTGCGTGCCCTGCCCCCCACATGGACCGCGCGCGTGCCTCGGGCCATGATTTACGAACCCCCGTCTTGAACGCCCCCAAAGAGCTGGTCCCTGGGAAGGCCCCCGGGATCCAGGGCCCGCCTCCCTCGGAGCCCGCCCGGGCCCTGCCGAGAGTGCAGCGTCAACATCTCTGGGTTCGGATCGTTGGCGAGCCAGGCGGGGACGCGGGAGAGGGCAGGCCGTCGCGCCGTCTGAGAAGCCGTCTCCGCCCTCGGAGAGTGCGTGCAGAGCTCTTCAGACGGCGCGAGGGCCTTTTGAGAGACCCCGCCGCCTCCCGAGGAGGCCTGCCCCCTCCCACGTCCCCCGCGGACTCGCCGCCGAGGATTCGGCCCCGCGCGCAATTGCGCTGCACAGCAACCCCCCAATCGGTGCCCGTGCTCTTCGGCTTCGACGGGCGGTCGGATGGGGCAGGGTAGGGTCCCGCGGGCTCTGCCTCGGGCGATCGGGTCGGGTCGTTGCAGAACCGTGCTCGGGTCGGGGTCGGGACTGGGCCTGAGCCTGTCTCGAGTCGGGTCGGGGCCTGGCGAGGAGCCCAACGCTACATCCAACTCGTATGGTAAGGCAGGTCAATTTTCCAAGGCTGCCTTTGCATCCCTTGCCGCTTTGGCTCATCCGTGGCGATTTTCGCTGGCCACCCGTTCGGGAACGCCAGCATGGCCCTTCAAGGCCCTCGCATCCTCACCGCGCATCCTTATTCTGTGGTTTGACTGTATGCGGCTGCGCGTAGCGCAGCATGGGGCCCTCTGCTCGTATCCTAGGCGCCGCGGGATCGATGGAGTCCGGGCCCATGCGATCGGAGGAAAGAGAGGTCACACCACCACCACCACCACCACCACCACCACCAAGGGGGGCACCTCCAGCGGGGGGGTCCACGATGCCTCTCCGAGCCGATGATGGAGGATGTCCCGAGCGAGGGGGGACCACAGCACCAGGCGGACCCTCCGTGGCGCCTCGCGCTGGCGAAGGGTATGCCGAAATGGAGGGGGGACGCATGCGAACGCCCTTTTTCGGGGACGATCATTGGTGGAGCTCCCTTTGCGGCACTCACAGGTTGAGCTGCTCCGTGTACGACACGACCCTCGCGAGGGTTCGGTGTATCGAAATGGGTGCGGGAACGCCACGCGAGCGCACCGCACCCATTGGGGCAATGAGTGGAGCGCTCTGCGGGGCCCACGATCCGCGTGAGGAGGTGTGCCGGAGTGAGCGCGGGAATGCCATGCGAACGCGCCCACCGGGGCCACAGGTGGAACCCCCCATGGGGGACGATCCGCCTCAGAGGTGTACCGAACGATTCAGTGAGTGAGTGAAGGAGTCCGCGAGAGAAAGGACATCGCGAAACGGGCGGAATGGGCGGAGGAGGAATTATTGGAGGGCGGGAGGAAGGGGAGGAGGAACAGGAGGAACAGCAGGTGGAGAAGTGCGCTGCGGATTCAGAACGATGTCCCAACGACACACGAGGGTTGGGAATACAATGATGGAAGGAAGCGGAAATTGAGGAGAAGGGCGACAGGGGAGCGTGTAAGAAGTGAGGTGGGAGCATGAACAGGGAGGGAAGAACATGAGGGGAGGTTGGAGATACGAAAGAGGGAGGACATAAGTAGTGTGGAGGATGGATGATGTGGGAGTAAGCGTGGTGGGAGTAGAGGAGGAGGAGGTGGAGGAGGAGGAGGAGGAATACATGATGTGAGGCATACATGTTGACACACTTAGGGCTCGGAGGTGCATCACCCTCAAACCATCAAGAGCGTGGGTTGGAGCTGTAGAATGCTACGAGGGGCCAGAGGTGAAACTTTCGCAAAGCACGCTTGGATTGCGGGGCCCACGGCAGATCGGATGTCAGATTCCTGAGGGCCTCCCGTGTTGGAGCCGTTATCGCTGTGGCTGGGGGCCTTGGCAGCACAGCTTGAGGTCTCAGGAACTCCTCGGCAGACACGGGGCATGCGGACGTCCAGGGGTCCTTTCGATCGAGAGAGACCGACGGGCACCGAGGTGGGGAAGCAACAGCGATGATCTGTCAGAAGGAAGATCGAACGACCAATCTGCCTCTTCGTCCTTGTTCCTCCTCACATCATGTACCACATCCGTCAAAACAATTAGTGTCTAACATGTTCGGGAAACGAGCAAATTCTTTACGCTTCGCGTATCCCCACCAGCCCATCTCACAGCAGCAACTCTTGCGAAGCATGCCGACAGTCGTGTTTTTCAGGCGTGTGTCCGCTAGGCCCCGCATATCTCCCCTGTTCCTCCTTGTGGGGGGAGCGGGAGAAGGACGAGGCGGAGGAGGAGGGAGAGAAAGCGCTCCTCGTGATTTGAGTCGTTTGGGGTTTCTCGTCCCGGTGTGAGTCGTTCGGGCCCTTCTTCCTGGTGTGAGTCGTTCGGGCTCTTCGTGGTGTGAGTCGTTCGGGCTCTTCGTCCTGGTGTGAGTCGTTCGGGCTTCTCGTGGTGTGAGTTGTTCGGGCCCCTCATCCTGGTGTGAGTCGTTCGGGCCCCTCCTCCTGGTGTGACTCGTTCGGGCTCCTCGTGGTGTGAGTCGTTCGGGGCCCGCGTCGTGGTGTGAGTCGTTCGGGCTCCTCGTGGTGTGAGTCGTTCGGGCGCCTCGTCCTGGTGTGAGTCGTTCGGGCCCCTCCTTGTGGTGTGAGTCGTTCGGGCTCTTCGTGGTGTGAGTCTGGTGTGAGTCGTTCGGGCTCCTCGTGGGGCCTCTTGGGGGCCTCTTGGAGCCTCTTGGGGCCTCTTGGGGGCCTCTTGGGGGCCTCTTGGGGGCCTCTTGGGGGCCTCTTGGGGCCTCTTGGGGCCTCTTGGGGGCCTCTTGGGGGCCTCTTGGGGGCCTCGTGGAGGCCTCTTGGAGCCTCCTGGGGGCCTCTTGGGGCCATCTTGGGGCCTCTTGCGACCTCCTCAGAAGCGCAAATCAGCGCTGCCTCCTGAGAAGGACAAAATGAGCCCAAAACCTTCGTAAAATCAATGATTTTGCTATGAAGGAAGAGGAGCGCGGCCCCCTCAGAAGGCCAAAATGGGGCGGCCAAAACCCTAGTAAAATCAATGCTTTTTGCTTCAACGAAGCGCAGAGGGGCCAAACTGTGCCCCCCCGTCGGGGCCAGAATCCTCGTGAGGGTCGTCGTTTTTTGGCCCTCCCAGGAGTCGGAAAAGACCCCTCCAACGACCCGCGGGACCCCCTCTCCAGGTCCAGGGGGAGGGGGTAGGGGGAGGGGTAAACCCCTCCCCGAAGGGGAAGAAGGGGGTTGGGGGATTGAGAACAGAGAAAGCTCGCTAAACCACTCACGCCCAAAGGGCTGGTGGGATTACATACACATGACCATTCGGAAATCCTCGCAGATTTCTCGGATCGGCGCTGGATCTTCCTGGCAGCCTGGCGGCGCCTCCGGCGCCGCCCCTGGCGCGCACGCGCTCTGAGCGCCAGGGAGGGTGGTCCAGCGCTGGTCCGAGACTTTCCGCGCGGACCTCCGAGTTCTTAATGTCTCTGTCATTGTTTCTTCTTCTACAGAAGGAGGATCTGACGACCAACATGCCTCTTTGTCCTCGCTCCTCCTCACACCTACCACATGCATCTCCTGTTCCGCAGCCTCCTACCATCCCAGCACCACGCCACATGATGGACCATGTTTTCGCCAGCGGAGTTCTAATCTCCATCGTAGTGTCGAGAGTCTCTGCCTCTGCGTGTGCTCCCAAACTCGCATCTTCCTCAGTATCCTTCATCATATGTGGCATCTTCCCCATTTCCCTTTCCATCAGCATTGCTCGTTGGAAAAGGGTGCGCCCTTTTGCACTCAGGCCCTGTGTTTCTTATGACGCCACGCATCAGGAGGCGGTGGGTCAATCGAAGCGTCCGTAATACGAGCCTAGCAGCACACCCCGATATCTTCGCGGTGGCCGCCGGCCTGGCTTGCTTGGCACGGCAGGGACGGGTGCGGAGGGGCGGCTCCTTTTCTCGATTCCCGACTGGGACCTGGGTCAGAACTGAGCCTCAAACGAGAAACATTTATCGGAGCTCAGCGCGGGTTTCTCGGATCGGCGCTGGGCCCCCATTGGCAGCGCCTCTGGCGCCTCCCATGGCGCGCTCCGCGCGTCAGGGAAGGGGGCTAGCGCAGATCCAAGAAATCCGCGCGGACCTCAGATACATTATGTTTATGCAGTTGTTGTTATTCCTCCATGGCCAGGGAAGCTGCCCCCGCCAACCCACACAGCCTGGGACGAACACGTGCTGTCTGAACTCATGGACGGCGGCCTTCCCCAAAGTTTGGAGGCCTGGCAAGACCAGTTCGGCAAAGGGCTGGGAGCAGAGTATTAAGTAGTTGTTCGCGCGTTCTGTCCCTCCGTGTCATGTTCGGATTTGGGGACTTGGAGTGCGCGCAGACTGCCCACCGCCAGGTTTCCCCCAGTCGGCCCCCAGTTTTGCGCGAGCGCTGGTGCTTAGTCGTAGTCGAGCGTGTGCAGATCGAGGAGAATTGTCTGTTCCCTGAGGTCTTAGCGTCGCGTTTTTTCGCAACGGGCGATCTGGCTTGTTTCGAGCCCTGGGACCGTCACCCTAGCATCGCTTGGACGTGTGCATATTTTGTCTCGGCGAAGACCATCGAGGAGCATCTGTGACCATCGAGTAAAGATACACACGCACGACAACAACAAATCCACATGGAATGGACGTCCGAGCGATGGCAAGTCACATATCGATCCGCCTCGAAACATGTAACAGAACGATGGGGTCTGGGGTTACGGTCGCGATTTCTCCCGATGCCGTATGCTTGTTCGCAACGGTTGATCTCAGGGTCGTTTTGACACAGTTCCGGTATTTGGGGGCCTCGGGAGGCGTCCTGGGGCCTGGAGGAGGCCTCTTGAAGACCTGCGGAGGCCTCTTGCTTGTGGCCTCCGCACGATGTTGTTGGCTGGGGAGGACATTGCCGTCGTCAAGCTGATCAAGGGCGCGACCCTGGGTGTCTCCATCATGTTCATCATGCCAGGCGTCCCGCTGCCATCCTTGTCTCTGGATCGTCATGCGCCCTCTGGGTTGGGCCCACCGGGTCACCCCCACTCGGCGGCGTGCCCTGGTGGGAAGCGGGAAGGGGCAGGTCTTCTCAGAAGGCGGCGGGGGTTCTCCTCCAGCCTTCTGAGAAGCCGTTTCTGTATTCAGAGGAGGCTCAGAACATTCCTCACAAGGCCAGAGGCCTTCCGAGCTTTGTACGGAGGCCCGCCCCCTCTGCATTCCCCCCCCCTGGGCTCGCCGCCGACTTCCGCTATTCGTCCGCCTTCGTCTCGATTGCCTTCTCTTTGCGTGAGCGTCGGCGCCTCTGGTGCTTCTTGCCGCTCGAGGCTCTTCCGTGCTCTCGCGCGCTTCGCTGGCCCGCTCCGCCCGCCTTCCGGGTGCTCCGCTCCACGCCCTCCGGCCCGGGCCGGAGGGCCAGTCTTTTCTCTGGAGGGCGTGCCCCAGAGCCCGATGGGCGCAAGTTCGCGAGAGATCAGGTGGCGACCCGCGCTCAGCAGGCCCTGTCGCCGCAGCCAGTCACTGCATCCAGGGGCCACGATTCGACTATGACGTAAGAGTGACCTTTCGCCGGAGTGACCTTTGGTGCGGGCACAGATGGGCCCCCAGATGGCGGAACGCGAAGCGGTAGCAGCTGCTAGCGCGCCCTGATTTGGCCTCCCCGCGGCCCCCCCCAAAGCCTCGCACCAAAGGTCACTCTTACCCAGGGTCACTCTTAACCCTAGGGGGGGTTTCCCTGGCGCCGGCACGCTGGCATCCCGCGCCAGGCAGCCCCGCCAAGGAAGGCGGCAGCCTGCCCCGGGAGATCCGCTCCCCGGCGCCAGGCAGCCGGCCGCCCAGCGCGGGCAGCCGCCCGGAGGCCGCTGCCTCTGGGGCCGCACCCGCCCGAGCGCCTGGCGGAGGGCAGGGGCGGCCGGGCGGTACGCCCCCGGGTCCCCCGGCGGCCGTTGCCGCCGGCCGCCGGCTGCCAGCGCCGGCTGCTGGCCGCCGGCCGCCAGCCGAGGCCAGCCGGCGGACTCGGGCCTCGGGCCAGGCGAAGGCTAAGCGTAAGCCCGCGTTGGGCCACGCGTGCGGAGGCCAGGGGGGCCGGGCGATACGCTCCCTGGCTCCCTGGTAGCCGCCGCCGCCGCCTGCCGGCGCCGCCCGATGGCGGGCACGCCGCGCACGCCATTCATGGCTTGTGGACTCAGAGCGGCGCCCCGCCCGACGCGGTGCGCATGCCGCGGACAGTCTTCAGCGCGATCTTGTAGACAGGCTATCGGACCCCAGTGACCAAGAGCGGCATAGGGGCACCAGCAGTGTTCAACCAGCTTCCCCCAAAACAGCAGCTGGAATACCACGACACGTCGATGATGGAGCTGGCCGCCTTCGACCGCTACTGCCAGGACCACGCCCGCCACTACCTCGAGGGCTCGGCCACTGCTACCAGCTCATGGATCGCTCTCGCCCCAGACGACCAGGCCGAATGGGTTCCAGATGACCCGTGGGCATCGCTGGCAGATGACCGCCGTCCGGCACCTCTCCTCGACATCGGGGAGCCCGAGGAGGATGACGGCGCTGCAGGCCCGCTGGAACCCGATAGGCCAGAACGCCACCACGAGCCGGACCGACCAGACAGGGTGGTCCGCTTCGAGAAAGCCGTCAAAATCATCGGCGAGTCGGACGCCTCCTCCGAAGACGGTCTGCAGGCGGCCGCGGGAGCCGCGAGCGGAGACCACCCAAAGAGAGAGTCGTCCGCTTCCATCGCGCTGCAAGATGCATCGACGGCTCGGACACCTCATCCTGATGTCGCTAACCTTCGGAGTACAAGTGGTGAGCCGCCACGTTTCTAAACAACGGCCGGAGGCTTGGATCTGAATATTGAGAACTACTCTCCCTACCTCCCCTCGCTGCCTGCCCGCCCGCTTGTTCCTCCCCCGTCCTTCGCCCCGCTAAACCTTCACATCCCCCCTCTTGTGGAGTCGGGACAGATGGGGTAGTACAATGGGCGGGAAGAGGAGCACTCAGCCGACGGCGACATGGCGTTGGCCATGATGCCGTGGCTCGAAACCTGCAAACAGATGGCATGTATTTTATTCTCCCACACGCCATTCGACTCCCCCAGCGATAATTGCAGCTTGCTGCCTTAGTCGGGGGAAATCGAAGGCAAACCAGATCCACGCAAGGTGGAATTCCCCCCAAACAGCAGACATCATCTCCTCCTCGGAGGCGGATGGTACCAGCCAGGATGGTGTCTGCTTGCTAGGGGGAGGGTCCTAATTGCAGGATATGAGGCCCTTGCCTTCGGCCGTGCCGCACCGCGGCACCCTCAGAAGGGCCCCGCATATGTTCCCGTTGTTTTTCAATGTCACCAGGGCACTGACCAAGCAACCCCTCCTCCTCCTACCCCCGCTGCCAGATGTTTAAAGGCGAACCGCCACACGGGAATCAGCAATTCCCACTGCCACCAGGGCTACAATACAGCCCTCCTTCCTACTTCCGTGCAGCATCTCGCGCTGTTGAAGCCTCCAGCGCCCCACCCACACTGGCAGGGCCAGCAGGGCGAGCAGCTGCTTCTTCCGCTGGATTTGGAGCGACCCGGCCTTGCGTGCAGGATCCTGCAGGATCTTGCAAGATCGTGCAGGATCCTGAAAGGCCCGGCTGACCCCCGTTTGCATTGACCTGGGTCAGTAGATGCTCGGCGCGTTCCCCGTGCTTATCGGGGGCAAGGTATTTTTTGGCACAACAAAAGGGCCACCGCTACAGCGGAGTGGATTGTTCTGCAGGGGCCTTCGCGGGAGAACCTGCCGACGTCGACCTCATTACTCTGGTTGTAGTTGTAGTCGATTTGGCCATCCTGGGACGCCATATCGACCACAACCAGTACGAACCTGGTTGCGGTGTTCCGACAATATCTGGCATGCGCGAGGCATCCCCCATGGTGTGTCCTCGATCGCTTGCTGCCTGCTAGCCCTCACCCAGCCAATGAGCGTACGGATTCGCCATCAGGGGCATATCTCTAGGTGTCCTAGATGGGGTCCGAGAAGATGGGGTCAGAGGATCGCGCCGCATCGCCGATGCGGCTCAATGTGGAACCTCCTTTTCTCCGCGCTGGCGACGCCGATGCACTGCTGACGTCGCCGATGCATCGCCGATGTGTTGGCGATGCGGCGCGATCCTCCGACCCGATCTACTCGGACCCCATCTAGGGGGCCTCTACTGTGTTGGATGTTATTGTGAATCCTGGGGAGGTACCTTCGGACGTTCTTGTTTTGGCCGACGGAGGGTCTCATGTTCTTGAAGGATGTTCTTCTGGCCTAGGTCCGACTGTGTCGCCGATTCAGGCTTAAATGTTTCCCCCCTGAGCCGGCCCCCCTTTCTGGCCCCCCTCGAATGTACGCCTCTTCTCTCGCCAGAGGCCCTGCCCCGTATGGAGGAAGAGCAGCTCCGGGGGGGAGGCCCCAACACGCAGAACAGGAGGTATCCCCTCTCGGGGGCGTCAGTCGTTGAAAGTGGGTATTCTTGGATTCCCAGATCCCAATCTACTTTTGGTGCCTTCCTTCTTCGAGAATCGATATGCTTCTGCTGTGTGTTGTTATTCTCTGGGAGGGCCTGGACCAAATCTGCTTTATCTGCCTTCCTACTTCATGTTTTTGCCTGCTTCTTCCGATCGACGCGTAGGGGTGTGAGGATTTCACGGGCGGGGCCATGATGTCTCCCGGATGTCATTCCCCTCCCCTTCTCCTTGGGCACGTCCCCTGGCCCCCCGCCTGGGCCGCGCGCGCGGCTCTGGCCGTGATTTGCGAACCCCCTCCTTGGACGCCCCCCTTTGGGACACCCCCGACCCTCAGAGCTACGGTTGTTGGAACCCCTCGTGCCAGCTGTCCTCGCATTGCTGACGCCCCTCTCATTGCCCCCCCTGAGAGTTGCCGCCGCCTTCCAGGATTCGCCGCAGCCTTTCTGGCGGTCTGGTTGTCGCTGGATCGGAGAGCGCTGCTTGGACGGGTTGTCTCCCCCTCCCTCCTCCCCCTCCCTCCTCCCTCATCTTCCCTCCTCCAGCCTCTTGCCTTCCCCACTCCTCCCTTCTCCTCCCTTCATCTCTCTTCTCCCGCTTCCTTCTCCTCTCATCCCCCTCCCCACCCACGTTTCGGGGCCCCCTCCATCGGTCTCTGGCCATCCCCCCAAGAGGGATGAGGAGAAGGAGGGGGAGGAGCAGGAGGAGGAGGAGATGGAGGAGGACGAGGAGGAGGAGGAGGAGGAGCAGCAGGAACCAGGATAGGAGGAGGAGGAGGAGGAGGAGGAGGAGGAGGAGGAGGAGGAAGGACAGGAGAAGAAGAAGGATGATGATGCTGCTGATGCATGTGATGATGATGATGATGCTGACGATGCTGACGATGATGATGATGCTGCTGATGATGATGATGCTTATGATGGTGATGGTGGTGGTGATGATGATGATGATGCTTATGATGATGACGAGGATAATGAGGATGATGCTGCTGATGAGGATGATGACGATGGCGACGGCGACGACGCCGATGCTGATGATGATGCTGATGATGATGATGGTGGTGATGCTGCTGATGATGCTGATTCGTATGCTGATGATGATGCTGATGATGATATCACGGCGACGATGGTGGTGTTGATGATGATGTTGTTGATGATGATGACGATGCTGACGCTGACGCTGATGCTGATTTTGCGTATGATGATGATGTTGTTGATGATGATGAATCTGATGTTGGTGGTGATGTTGATGGTGATGATGGTGGTGGTGATGGTGATGATGATGGTGATGGTGGTGATGGTGATAATGGTACATATCTAGATGACGATGACGCTGATGATGCTGATGATGGTGCTGATGCTGATGATGATGCTGATGATCATGATGGTGATGATGACGATGATGATGCTGATGGTGATGATGACGCTGCTGCTGATGGTGATTTCGATGACGATGACGCTGATGATGACGCTGATGATGATTATTATGATGATGCTGATGCTGATGCTGCTGATGCTGCTGATGATGGTGATGATGATGAGGAGGAGGAGGAGAAGGAGGATGAGGAGGAGTGGCAACGAGGAGGAGGAGGAGGAGGATGAACGACGAAAAGGAGGAAAGAGGAGGAGGAGGAGGAGGACGATCGTGAACGAGGACGAGCAAGAGAAAGATGAGGGAGAGAGTGGGAAGAGAGTAGGATAGCTGGGAGGAGCGTCGGTGAAGGGACGGAGGGAGGGGCAGGATCGATGGGGGCGAGCCAGGCCTGGCCTTCCTCGGGATCAGCAGCAAGGGGTCCAACCGCAAGGAGTTCGAGCGCACCTTCTCCCCGGAGATGAAGCGCCAGATTTCGCCGACCACCGAGGAGCGCCCCGCCCGTGGCGGAGGCCGCTCGCCCCCCCTCCCCGCCTCCGCCGACCACCGAGGACACCCCCCCCCATCACCCAGCCCCCCGAGCAGAGCTTCGCCCCAGGGGAGACCGTGGCTGAGGCTCCGCCGCTGCCCCGAAGCCGCCGAGCCCGCCAGGGACCCGAACTAACTTGTCCGTGTCTTGTCTTGCTTCTTTTTTGTGGGAGTTTCATTGCCCGCCGCGCCCCAGCTTCTCCCGCCTCCCCCCTCCCTCCTCTTCATCCTCCCCCTTCCCTCTCTCCATCCCTTGGTCGTTGCAAAGATAGCTTCCCTGTCGCACCCCCCAGACGCGTCGGTAGGCTAACCCAGAGAGGCAATTAAGAAAGCCCCCCCCCCTCTCCAGCGAAAATATAACGCTCCAGCACCCTGGAAGCGCTACCCTGGCACCTCGCAACCTGCTTTGAACGCAGACGCGTCTGCCCGCCGAAACAAGGAAACCGCCTGAAACATTCTCGCAATCTGGCCTCCGTGTGGTTCTGAAACAAGCGCTTCGCCTGAGACATCATCAGAAACTTCTCTGAACGCAAACGAGTCTGCTATGGGGGAGTCCTATGGGGGAGTCCTATGGGGGAGTCCTATTGGGGGAGTCCTATTGGGGGAGTCCTATGGGGGAGACCAATGGGGGACTCCCATGGGGGAGTCCTGGGGGGAAGTCCTCTCAGGGAGTCCTATGGGGGAATCCTACAGATTCCCACTGGGATACCGCCCGAGCCAAGGCGTGGGAATTATTTATGTTCCTTTATTTTGCGCGGTGCTGAAGATGTCGTTCCGCGAAAACTGCCCCCAATAATTATTGAATTACGGTGCGGTGCTAACGATAACCCCGGGGGGGGTCTTAATTGTCTACTGCGGTTAGGCCAGGCGTTTCGCCTGAGGTTTCTTTGCTAAGCGCGGTTCTGAAGCTTGAACATTAATTCAAGCAGCTTCAATGATTGATGGGGGGGGCGTTTACGAAGTGTGGCTCTCGCCCAAGGGCCTCGCAACTCCGCTTGAAGAAAACCTTACTAGTGAAACGCATGGAGCGCGTGTGGGTTTCAACCTGTTCACTTCGCCTGAGCGATGCGCCGTGCGAATGTGTGAACGTTTGCGGCAGTTTGAAGGATGCAGCAATCGGCTCGCTTTCAAGATGCGCGTTTCGCCATTCGCGCCACGTGCATTCGTTTTGATCGTTTGCAGCAGCTCCGAGGATGGAGGCCGGCTTCTTTTCAAACTGTGGCGCTCGTCTGAGCTCCGTGCGTATTCGAATTAAACGTGTGCGCGTAATCGCAGGACTCAAGTTTCAGTAATGGCGTTCTGGCACGGTTTTCTCATGTCAGAACGCCACAGTCACGTTGATTCGTGTGCTGGAATCCCAGGAATGATGTATTGGCACTGTCAAGGAGTGTCAGGACGCAACAGTCACGTTGATTCGCGGCGTTGAAGTCCCAGGAACGGTGTTTTTGCACAATTGGGGATCTCATACGGTTGATTTTCCCATTCGGCACGTCCCACAATGAACAAGTTCGTGTAGGGATTGATAAGGAGGAAAGCCGGAGGGAGGGTTCCCTGCAAAATCGTTGATGCGCCTTGGGTTTACACTGGTCCCCTCATCCTCTTGCTCCTCTTCCTACCCTCGCGATTTTCGGTACACCCTTCGTTCGGATCGCGCCCCACAGGGATATCCACCTGTTTGGGCACACACACACACGCACACACGCACGCACACACACACACACACACACACACACACACACACACACACACACACACACACACACACACACACACACACACACACACACACACACACACACACACGCACGCACGCACGCACGCACGCACGCACGCACGCACGCACATACACACACACACACACACACACACGCACGCACGCACGCACGCACGCACATACACACACACGCACACACTTTGAGCGTTCGCGGGCCGGGCCACGCCACTGGCCGCGTAGCAGGTCTGCGGTCGCGCGCGCGCCGGCTAAGCAAGAAAGAGCGGCAAAGAGCTTGCACGATGCGCCAACGGCCAAAGTTGGCCAGAATTTGGACGACAAAGGGCCAGCAAGGCGAGCGTAAGGCTTGCAAGGAGGGGCAAAGCAAAGCGAAGAGAGAAACGAGGAGCGAGGAGCGACAACGAGCAGCCGAGGGAGACAGACCGACGGACGCGAGGGACAACGGGCCGACCAACGGAGGAGGGGGAACCGAGGAGAAGAAAGGAAACACCGCACATATCACAAGGGCAAGGCAAGACACGAGGGCTGGGAGCCAGCCGAACAGAGAGGCGAGAGAGGAAGAAAAGAGGCAGGGGGGGAAGTGAGGGGACCACAGGGATGCTGGAGGCGCGCCAGGTGGGCAGCACGCGGAGCAGAAGGAGGCCGAACCTCCGGAGGGGGAGCGGCGGGAGGAGGAGGGGACGACACGACCGACAGGAGAAGGACGAGGTGGGGGGGAGGCAGGCAAGGCAAAGGACGACGCGTGTGGCGAGGAGGCGGTGTGGAAGAGGGGACAAGCGGCCAGGACTTCCAAGACGAGCAGACGGGCCTCATCAGGGTTTTCAGCTACGTCCTCGTCGTCGTCGGCGTGCTCCAGGCCCGCCGCGCCGCCTGGGAGGAAAGGGGGGGCGTCGATCGCGCTCGCGTGGCACGGCAGGGTGGTGTGAGGTCGGCTCGGCTGCGACCCCGGCGCGGGCGTTCGAGGCGAGCGACGGAAGAAAATGCTGTCGATTGCGCGAACTTCGACTCGTAAGCTTCCCGCGAAGGGTCGCGCGTGCGCACCCTCTTCTACACGCGGTGTGCGACCATGGCGGCCCACGTAAACCTCAGCGTAAGTCGGAGGAGGAGGAGCAGGAGGAGGTACTCATGCCGCCACCTGTCTCTCGTTTTCCCCTTTCTGGGCTTCCTTGGAGAGCCTCGTACCCCGGGAGAGGGCCGGGGAGTAGCGGTATCCGTACCTTCTGGTTTCTCCAGTCAGAAGCCCAACAGTGACGACAGTACAAGATTCCGATGACCCGCTCGAATTACCAACATGAAGTGCGGGCTCCATTGGGAGGGGGTTCCCGCCTGAGACTTCCTCGCAATTCATTCACAGACGAGACTCCCGCCTGAGACTTCCTCCACATTCAAGCCTAAGGAGCCCAAAAGTGGCGATAGTTACAGGTTAAAGGATGACCCGCCTAGGATTCGAACATGAAGTGCGGGCCCCATAGGGTAGGGGCTCCCGCCTGAGACTTCCTCGCAATTCATTCACAGACGAGACTCCCGCCTGAGACTTCCTCCACATTCAAGCCTAAGGAGCCCAAAAGTGACGACAGTTAGAGGTTTGCGGATGGCCCGCTCGGATTACCAACATGTTGCGCGGACCCCATATGGAGGGGGCTCCCGCCTGAGACTTCTTCGCAAGTCACTCACAGACGAGCCCAAAAGTGACGATAGTTACAGGTTTGAGGATGACCCGCCTCGCACTCGAACATGAAGTGCGGGCCCCATAGGGAGGGGGCTCCCGCCTGAGACTTCCTCGCAATTCTCTTCCAGACGAGGCTTCCGCCTGATACTTCCTCCATATCCGTGAGGGCTTCGCCCCCTGCCGCCGGCCTCCTCTCTCGGAGAATGGGCCATAGAAGAGCAGGTTTTGGACCCTGACCCCGCGGATCTGCGTGAGGGGTGGCACCGAATTTCAGAAATGTGGCAAATCCCTTTTGTTTTTGGACCCTGACCCCGCGGATCTGCGTGAGGGGTGGCACCGAATTTCAGAAATGTGGCAAATCCCTGTGTTTTTGGACCCTGACCCCGCGGATCTGCGTGAGGGGTGGCACCGAATTTCAGAAATGTGGCAAATCCCTGTGTTTTTGGACCCTGACCCCGCGGATCTGCGTGAGGGGTGGCACCGAATTTCAGAAATGTGGCAAATCCCCTGTGTTTTTGGACCCTGACCCCGCGGATCTGCGTGAGGGGTGGCACCGAATTTCAGAAATGTGGCAAATCCCCTGTGTTTTTGGACCCTGACCCCGCGGATCTGCGTGAGGGGTGTCGATTTTGAGCCCCCCCAGCAATTCAGACAACGCGCCCAGGTGGTGCTAAAAATCTGGTTTGGGCCTCCCTCCCCTCGCGCGGTCAATCAACTAGTTACAGTAACCAGCAAGAAGCAGAACTGTAACACTGGAAACTACAAACTACAACTGGTACAGGAAACTGCGAATCACGGGCCTACAGCCTGGTGGCCCCACAAGGGGGCCGGCGGATTCAAGCTAGGGAGTGGGTGATGTCGAAGTGATGTGTAAGTGAGTGATGATGATGAGTGACTGAGCGTTGATGCGTGAGTGAATGAGTGAGCGAGTGAGTGGGTGATGATACTGATGATTCTGATATGATGATGGAGATGCTGATGACGCTGATGATGATGATGATGATGATGATGATGATGATGATGATGATGAGTGATCGAGTGATGATGAGGGTGATGACGATGGTGACGATAATGATTATGGTGACGACGATGATGCTGATGACCATGATGATGATGATGATGATGATGATGATGATGATGATGATGATGACGATGATGATGATGATGATGATGGTGATGATGAGGATGGGGATGAGGATGACGACGATAATGACGTGGATGAGGATGATATGATGTTGATGATGATGATGATGATGATGATGATGCTGATGATGATGATGATGATGATGATGATGATGATGATGATGATGATGATGATGACCGATGACCGATGACCGATGACCGATGACCGATGACCGATGACCGATGACCGATGACCGATGACAGATGGTGACGATGATTGATGGTGATGATGATGAGACGGGCTGAATGTGTGAGTGAGGCTGATAGGGGGGGTGGGGTTCCTGCGCGGGGGGTGTCCAGAGACAACAAAACCCTATTTTGGATGAGGGGAAGAATCAGCCCTTGAAGTGAAGATTTGCCCGGAGCATCCCCAAAGGTAGACTACCGCCCTCTGCGCGCGGTCTACAGTTCAAGGCCCCCCAGGTCGGGGTCTACATTTCAGGGTGCCTAGGTCTCGCGAGGGCCGACATTTCAGAGCCTGTTTGGTCGGGGTCTGCATTGGGTCCCCTCGTGCGGGTTGACATTGTGAGGCCCTTCTCGCGGGTCTAAATTTGAGAGGTTGTCAGCGCTTTGTTGAGAAGGTCTACCAGGACAACGCAGTGGCCGGCCGCGCGGGTAACAGCATGGCGCCCACTGGCCCCAAAACGCGGCCAGCCACACTCCAGGGCATAACCGCGACTGCCGCGCCCCTTGGCGTGGACGCGGCAGCAACGCCGCCCGCCTGGGAGAGGATCTCCGCGCTGTGGGCGAGGGGTCGCAGACTGCGCCCCAAGGGCCAGCCCTGTCGCCCCAACCCGCTGGGCTGGCCAGCGCCGTCGCAAGCCCAGCCCCCGTAGGCCGTGCTCCTTGCCGCCAGGCAAGCCCCCCTTGCCGCCAGCGAGCGGGGGCCGAGGGCCCTAACGCCACAAACCAGGGCGTAGGCGCCCGAGCGTTTCCCGAGCAGCGCGCCGATCGAAGGCGCGCCCTCACGCAGCGCCTCGCAACAGCCAGCGCTGAGACAGCGAGCTTTCGGCCTCGCTCTCACGCTGCGTAGCCTTCGGGAACAGCCCCGACCCCCTTTTCGACAGATCCCGAAGGGCGCACGGCCCGCGCTGAACGAACTCTAACAGGCATTCCGCGCGCCTGCTTTCCCTTAGGGCCCCTCTCTGCAAAATCTCCAGGCGCGACTTGCTGCTTGCCGCTAGTGTTCCGCGGGCCTGGCACTGGGCCGCCGAGGGGGTACCCCAAGACATTGCCTTCTATTTTCAGGCTTCCGTGGCGCGCATGCCAAAGCGCGATTAAATGTGTTACTTCTTCTCACGGGGGTGCAGACAGGGGGGTGCTAGAATTGCTTCTGGCCCAAGGTGCCCCCAGCTTTTCGCTTCGTTTCGGAGCCCCTGGGGTGCCCAGGGCCTCGTGAGGGGTGCTGTGGAGGCCGTGGGGGCCTCCTTTGGAGATCCTGGGGGCACCTCAGGCCAGGAACATTTCTGGCAACACACAAGCAGGACGGGCGAATCTCGCCCTTATCGCCACATCTCGCTTCTCCCTTCCAATCGGGGTCTCCTCTGCGACCGCGCCAGGGGGGAGGTTTCTCAGGCGGCCCCTCCCGCCGACAAGAAGTGCGGGCAAGAGGTGCTGGCAATTGGCGCCCGCGGGACGACTTTGGCCCACCCTCATCGGTGCGCGCTTTTTTGTTTCTCTCTCTCTCTCTCTCTCTTTCTCTCCTTCTCTCTTCCTCTCTCTCTCTCTCTTTGTTTTTTGCTTCGTCTCTCTCTCTCTCTCTATCTCTCTCTCTCTCTCTCTCTCCCAATGTCCCACCTCATGCCTTCCGACCCCCACTGCAATCCCCCACCATTGCCCCAATCCGCCTCCTCTCCCCCGCCCCCTCGCTTCCTCGGCTCCCTCCGGCGCGCCGCCCCCCCCCCCCCCCCCGCGCGCGGCGAGGGCCTCTTCGCCCTCCTCAGCCACTTCAAGCTCATCTGAGGCCTTGCGCCCTGGCGCCGCGGGCCCCCCTCCACTACGACCGAGGTTCGAACGGTCGAGGGGTCGAAGAGGATCGAGGAATATCGAGGGTGGTCCGAGGGCGATCGAGGCGTTCCGCCTCCACCCCGTTTTTTTCCCCGCCCTCTGTTCCACAATGCCCTGAATCATTCCTCGCCTGGCCTCGGCCAGCACTGGCTTTGCGTGCCGCGCGTAAGGCCGCGTCGCGGCCCAATACTCAGACTTGAACTCCGCCACCTCACGTGGTGTACCCTCGACGAGGAGGATCGAGGTTTGAGGGTCGAGGGGTTTGGGCGTTTCTGTTTCTCTCGTGCCTCCAGGCGGCGTCTCGTCGCAGTTGTTTGGTTCCTGGCCCACCCCCCTTCTACTTCGAGCAGCTGTAGCATCGTAGGCATGAACGCTTGGAGGCCCGCGCGATTTGCTTGGGTCGACGCTAGACCCCCAGTGCCAACCCAATCATTCACGCGGACTTCCAGAACTCGATGTACATAATTCTATGCGACTTTATCACTTGCTTCCTCGAGGTTTGAGGATCGGGGCTCGAGTGTTGAGGTTTTTGTTGAAGCTTTGGGGGTCCGTCGTCCCTTTTCCTCATTTCTCATGCCTCCCTCATTATTCCGTCCGCCAGATTCTCCCTCCTCCTTCCATCCTCTCGCAACCGTCTGCTTTCCTCCTCCATTTTCCATCCGACACCTCATTCGGCCAGTGTGGCACTGTGGGGGCGCACCGAATCATCCTGCGTGAGGTTCCTGGCCACGCTTCCATGCCTGGCGGACCGGGTCGCGATTCTCGAGAGGCTGGGTGTCCATGCCCTCGCAGTTCTGCAATACATTAATGATGCCACCGTCTCTGGCCCCTTCCTCTCCCCTTTTCCCTCCTCCCCCTCTTGCTCCGCTGCCTCCCTGCTCACACATTTTCCCTCTACCATCCTCCCCCTCTGGCCTGCATCGCCCTCCCCAGGGCGGCGGCCAAGGGAAGAGACGAGCCAGCGCCCGCTCCTGTGCTAGAGGGTATTCCGCGCTACAGTGAAGGGGGCAGTTTAGGGCCTGGGGCCCGTCAACAAGACGTTTTTCTGGGGGGAACAAAGCCGGCCTTGTGGGAGGGGTCGAGAGGTAAGTGCCAGACGCTTGGGTTCGCAAGCGCAGGCACCAGGCGAGTAAGCTCAGACGCAACGCCTGTGCCGACACGTGGGGGCCTCCAACGGGGAGAGGGAGAAGGGGGGACGAGTGGTGGAGCGACGACGGAGGCAGGGGGAGGGAGGGAGGAAGAGGGAGGACGGAGGAGGGGAGGAAGAGGTGAGGAGGAGCGGAGGGTCGGAGAGAAGGGCGCGCTCGCGCTTGGGATCACGGGGTCATCACGGTCGTCACGGCCGACGGCAAGCCCGATCCGCCCGCTCGTCCCGGTTCGCCTGCCTGCCCGCTGGCGTTCCGCCCGCCGTGGCCCGCCTGTCGGGGTCCCGCCCGCCGCGTCAGCCGTGGGGTTCCTGCCGACCGACCGCTGTGACACCCGACCGTTGAGATCCGCCCGTGCCGTCTACGTCCACGCTTCGTCGCTCGTCTTCCATCCTCCACGTCCTCGTACCTCGTCTCGTATGCCCACCTACCCCCCCCCCTCCTCCTCCTCCTCATCCTCATCCTCCACGGCCCGAGGGAAAAGCCCCCTTCTCATACATCCCACACGGTCCGTTTATTGAAGCCGACCAGCGTTTCGGCACAGTGATGCGGCTCCACATCAGGAATTCTTGTTTGCAGCTCTTGTCTCTGCAGGTTCTCTGTGAATCGGCTCGGCGGCTGACGACCAGTTTGCAAACCAGTCTAGAAAAGGCACTGTGCGCTCTGCAGTACAAGCCGCTTTCTGCTTCATGTGGCATTAAACTGCGGAGACACGTAGGGAGGACTCCCAACATGGATTTTGTTTGTCTCAATGGCACAGGTGAGCGCCAACTTGACACTGCATATCCTGCGCAATGGAAACGCATATCACTTGGGGACTGCGGTTCGATGGTGTCTCTCCGCAGGCTGGCGCAGGGGACCTCACGCGAACAAGGCGACAGGGTGTTCTATTGTGTTTGGAAGCCGAATACAACACAAAAAAAAAAACGAACGTATGGACGCCCCCCCCAGGGGGACGAGGACTTGCGTTCCGTGCTCGCAGCAGGCACTACGACATCGCAGTTTGTTGTATGTATTCCCCGCCGCCGCCCAAGCACACTAACGAAGTCATGGCCTATAAAACAACATGTGGCCTACTGTTACGATGGCTGCGACAGCTACCGTTCTGTAAGGCCCACCGCTGCCTGCCACTTATACGCTTGGATCTCAACTTTGGGTTTGGACTTCAGCGATCAGCGACTTCAGAACGTCTGCTACCTGTTGATTCCTCATGCGCGGGAGATCAAGCACAGCCAGTTCGACAAAGGTATGCAGCGGATGTTCGATTTTTTGATGAATGTATGGGCATGGCCGCACTTACTACGTTCAAAGGTGCTAATGCTACGAGCTGTGGAGCCTCTGGCACAGGATCGCAACTTGACTACATACTGGTCCCCAAGTGCATGCTCACCGCCACGCAGACAGCTGGCCCACTCCGCCGATTGGCACGCGAATTGCAGATCATTCCTTCGAGACAATTTCGTCACCACTTGCCCGTGCGCGCTAGATTTCTCGTTCCATTTGCGAACGCTATTGGGTTGCCTAGCCGACATGCAAATGATCCCGAAATCGGATGTGCGCCACAATTCACACCATGGGAGGCACTGATGGACGCACCGAGGCGAGGTACCAGCTGAGCTACATTTCTTCCGCGAGCCGAACAACGAACGCATGAGCAACAACAGTAATTTCGCCAAACCCGACGTGACCAACAGACGTCCAACAAGGAGTGGGGCCAATTCATACATTCTCTTGGTTATGAAGGTGCTAGGCTGTGTACTCAGCACCCTGAACCGAAATCTGGCTGCCGCCGCAGCTGCTGCGACGCCGTCGCCAACTGCGACCCGACATCGCCAAAGCAGATGCCAAACGTCGGCTACACGTAAGAGTGACCCTTGGCCAGAGCGACCTTTAGTGTTGGCTCTGATGGGGTCGGGCAGATTTTCTTGAGGAGTGCGCTCGGCCTCGCGTCGGCGCACGCCGCGCTGGTCTGCGATCGCATCAGAGCGCGGTCGATTCAGGGTGCGCCCCTCGCAATCGATCGCAACGCATGCACGGTGCATTCTGCCGCGTGCTTCTTTTGGCGTGGGGGGGCCCAGTCGAGCGGGCGACGTGCTCTCCGCTTTGGGGCCAATCCCAAGTCGCCCTGGAATATTTTTGATTAACTTTGACTTAGTTTGAACAAATTTGCGCATTCCGCGCTTTACAATTCAATTCTTTACTACTAAAAGTTATTTGCGGCCGCGGGGGGGGCAAGTTTCGGCCCGGTTTCGGCCTTGGCGCCGGTCCCGGTCAGACGTAATTGCGACGCGGCCCGGCAGTGCCAGAACATTCCGCGGTGGCGCCCGATTACGTCTGGCTTTGCAGAGCCCTCGGGCGGGTGTTCTGGGGCGCTTGGAACGAATTGGCGGAAGTCCGCAATTGCCTGCTGGCGCTAGGGATCTATCGAAGCGCGCTCCACCGATCGCTGATGCAATCCGGCGGCCCCAGCTTGCGCGGTTGCTCCAGGCCCCCGCGGGCCCCCCTAAGGTCGCGCACCATACGGCGTTCTTGCATAGGGTCACTCTTACGTGTCGCCGAAAACAGGAGGTTGTCATCATTGCGCAGCTTCGCCAGCGTTCCCACTGCCAGCGCAGACTACGACGACTGCGCCTGCGCCGACGGAGCGCTGAGGTCACAGCCAAGCTCTTTCATGCAGATCGCAAAGGACGAAAGGCTAACGTCTCGCGCCGATCCCGTCTCCTCTCGGCGAGAGGTTCTGGCCCGAGGCGCCGCGACTACTGACGAGTCGCGCAGGCACTTCCCGCGGCGCAGGATTTACGGCATCGGCTCCAACTTGGTTAGGGCCAGGGTGGCATGGGCGCGGAGATGGTTCGATGAAACAGCTATGTACAGGACTACCTGCGACCCAACTGGCATAGAGAGCCAATACAGTACCTACCCCTTTCACCGGGGGGGATCGGCATGGTCACGGCGCAAGCTCCAACGCATAGCCCCCCCGCTCCGCTCTGCCGCCAAGCGTCGAGCAGCGCCGCCGTGGCCATTGCCGTCTGAACTATATGCGTTGTTGTTGTTGTTTTTTTCCACCCGCGCAGACGGGCATCAAAGAGATGCCCCGGACTGGGGCGCGAGAGCCCGCGCGTTGAACTTCGCGAGACTAGATATTTTCCGAAATGCTTGATGCGCAAGATTCACCGCGCCAGTCGCACGCCCACGGCTTGGACGTTATCACATGGGGCCGTCGTCGCATATAAGCGAATTGCACATGTCCTCTGCCCGCTTGCGATAAGAAACCATCATCGCGAATTGTCTACCACCCCGCGGGCGAAATTATGAGCCACTCTTTGCCCGCGGTAGCGCTGCTAAACGTAGGCGAGAGACCCCCGCGACGATCCAACAATCACTGGGCGGGCGCCTCCATGGACTAGATGCTCCATTTCTTCGTGAACATAAAGCTGTTATCAACGCCTTCGGCAGCCCCTCGCTCGCGGCCCTCAGCGGGGCCACCGCTGGCATCGCGAGGGGCTCTGAGGCGCGTTAAGGAGAACGTCTGTCTCGTCGCGCAGCGGTCTGTTTCTCGGGCCCAGATGGATTCATCTATGCTGGACCACGAGCAGGGGCCCTCCAGGCAGAGCCACTGGGCGGTCAAAATCTGAACTAGGGATATCCGTAAGGGCTTCGCCCCCTGCCGCCGGCCCCCTCTCTCGGAGAATGGGCCATGGAAGAGCTAGGTGATGAGGTCCTGGCGCTGTCGTGAAGCAGCATCGGAACTTCATGCGAAGCCGATTCGCAATCAGCAAAACCAACTGATCACAAGAGGGGTTGCCACACCTGGCGATTGGTAAGACGTGTATGGTTTACGGGCTTGGTTACCAATCCTTGCGATTAAAGGGCCGAGGGAGTTCTCGCAGTTTGGGTTACCACGCCTTGCGATGGATGTGCGTGAAGGGTGGCACCGAATTTCAGAAATGTGGCAAATCCCATGTGTTTTTGGACCCTGACCCCGCGGATTTGCGCGAGGGGTGGCACCGAATTTCAGAAATGTTGCAAATCCCATGTGTTTTTTTGGACCCTGACCCCGCTGATCTGCATGAGGGGTGGCGCAGAATTTCAGAAATGTAGCAAATCCCATGTGTTTTTTTGGACCCTGACCCCGCGGATCTGCGTGAGGGGTGGCACCGAATTTCAGAAATGTAGCAAATCTTTTGTTTTTTGACCCTGGCCCCGCGGATCTGCGTAGGGGGTGGCGCCGAATGTCAGAACTGCGGCTAATCCCGTGTGTTTTTGTACCCTGACCCCGCGGATCTGCGCGAAGGGTGGCACCGATTTTCAGAAATGTGGCAAATCCCATGTGTTTTTGGACCCTGACCCCGCGGATTTGCGCGAGGGGTGGCACCGAATTTCAGAAATGTTGCAAATCCCATGTGTTTTTTTGGACCCTGACCCCGCTGATCTGCATGAGGGGTGGCGCAGAATTTCAGAAATGTAGCAAATCCCATGTGTTTTTTTGGACCCTGACCCCGCGGATCTGCGTGAGGGGTGGCACCGAATTTCAGAAATGTAGCAAATCCCATATGTTTTTGAAACCTGACCCCGCGGATCTGCATGAGGGGCGGCACCGAATTTCAGAAATGTAGCAAATCCCATGTGTTTTTTGGCCCTGGCCCCGCGGATCTGCGTGAGCGGGTGGCACCGAATTTCAGAAATGTGGCAAATCCATTTGGTTTTTGGACCCTGACCCCGCGGATCTGCGTGAGGGGTGGCACCGAATTTCAGAAATGTAGCAAATCTTTTGTTTTTTGACCCTGGCCCCGCGGATCTGCGTAGGGGGTGGCGCCGAATGTCAGAACTGCGGCTAATCCCGTGTGTTTTTGTACCCTGACCCCGCGGATCTGCGCGAGGGGTGGCACCGATTTTCAGAAATGTTGCAAATCCCATGTGTTTTTGGACCCTGTCCCCGCGGATCTGCGTGAGGGGCGTCGATTTCGAGCCCCTCCAGCAATTCAGACAACGCGCCCAGGGGGCGCTAAAAATGTGGTTTGGGCCTCCCCCCCCTCGCGCGGTCAATCAACTAGTTACAGTAACCAGCAATAAGCAGAACTGTACCACTGGAAACTACAAGCTACAACTGGCACAGGAAACTGCGAATCACGGGCCTACAGCCTGGTGGCCCCACGAGGGGGCCGGCGGACTTGGTGGACCTTGCAGGACGTTCAGGAGAAATACGCGCGACAGGGTGATCACGCAGCTGCGTGGCGCGCTCTAGACCTCCCCCACCTCGACTCCACGATCGAGCTTGATCTCACCTTCCATAGCTACGTTGGCGACGCCACGAAGTTACTGACATCGGGGGGCGGGGCGCCGGCGACTAGCTTAGCGGCAAGTCCATCATGTATGAGAATATGCTTGACCAGATCACGTTAAACCACACTTACCCCACGAACCCGACCAAGCATGAAACAGTTTCGGCAGTCGTTGGCGTTGGCAGTCAGCAGATTCATCGCAGATTCCAATCGGGCGAGCCCCCTTCGTCAGGTGTCGCCAACGACCGCGCTCGAATGGTTGGAGGATGCTTTGAATTGACAGCTTGCCAGTTTGCTATGCAGCAACCGGCGCGGGCCATGCTGTAATGGGCAGGTACTGGTACCAGCCCGACATCCCGTCCGTGGGGGGACGAGTTGTTTTCTTCGGCCGAGTGCTTGGCCCTGCTCTTTCAGGCATCGAGAGTTTCCTTCCGGCTGCTGTGCAATTCGCTAAGTTCAAGTCTCGAGTTCTTGGATATGCCCGTCGCGCCACGCAAGGGGCAGCCAGGCACAGCGCAAGGATCACCCAGCATCGTTATCCAACCGGCAGAGATTCCGTTATTGGCGCTTCGGGGCGATTGTACTGGAAGCCAGATCCCGCCGCATCGCATGGCATAAGTCTTAGGTCTCGAATCTTGAGGCGCACATCTAGGAATTGGGGGTGCTTCTTGGGTCTGGGAGGATCGAGCTCCAAAGCGGCCTCCACGTCATTGATGGCCATGGGGGAGCTCGCAGGGGCCGCATGTCCTTGGGCCAGAAAGTTCGTCGACGATATCAACGCTCTCGTGGATCTAGGTGGCCGGGGGGTTGACGTGATAGATCGGATCGACAGCGCCCGTTTCCAGCTCTTCCAGGACCCAGATGTGAGCGAATGGTATCAGACGTTTGGCCCGAGAAAATACGGGCCCACTGGCTCAGCGTTGGAGCGCCATCTCCCGGGCATCAGGACCCCCCCCTTCCCGCCCCCCCCCCCCCCCTCCATTTCCACGTCCGCGACGTGATGATCGACGGGGTAATCGTAGGTGTGATGTAGGTGGCTGCGCTGCATCATGTACTGCCCGATGCCCGCCGCTGGCGCGCATGCGTAATTGCCATGGCTGTCGCGCCATTCTGTCCCAGGCGGCGTTTGCCAATCAATGCGTTGTCTGCCTCTCCGTTTTCGAAAACACCCGCGGCGCATGCAGGCGCCTAGGCGGTTCGTTCAGGGCGGGAACCTGCGCGGCCTGCGGAGCTGCACTCGACGGGCGCGTCAGCATGAATGCGTTTTTCGCTGCCCATTGCGCCGGGCTTGCGTGCGCGAGTTGAGCGCGTTTCAATTTTATACCCGCCCGCGCTTTCACGCGCTCCCACTGGTGGGCGATGGAGGTCGAGGCGGCGCCAGAGTGGCTTCTGAATACCAAGCGCAAGGCAGAGTTCTCGGCGGTTTCAAATGGCTCCAAGTTGGCTCGCCTCAGGGATCAGCTCAGCGAAGAGTCTTCGCATGCAGGGTGCCCCCTGGCGGCGCCCGTCGCAATCTTGGCCGGGCTGGCGCTCGGCAGCGGCGGGGCTGCGCAGGCTTGTCGGCGCGCGTTGCAGTTGCTTCTTGCCCCCGCGCAGCGCCGCGACCGCCCCCGCCTCGCGCCGGGCAGGGCTCGACTACGACGAGAAGTGCAAGACGGAGGGCACATGCCGCAAGAAAAGGCCCCCATGGCCCCGCATCTTCTTGGCCCTCATCCAATGCCTGATATCTCAGCCCCAGTTGCGCGAGCACCTGAAGAAAGTGTTCATCCCGTACTGGGGCGCCCTGGTCGAAGCCGCATGGGGCGTTGGGCATCCTTCAGACACAAATCAACTTCCGCGCGCGCCCGCGCTACGGCGGCAAGAAGAATACGACAGCCCGCAGCAGCGCAAGCTATGGTTCATGATGGCGTCGGCGCAGATGTCGCTGGACGCGTCGCAGACTGGGATCGAGCTTCGCGAGACTGCGTGCCAGGCGATGATCGCGCAGAAGGGAGCCTACAAACCAGGCAGTGCTCCGCGGGGGGCGCTCGCGAGGGACGCAGAGACCCCCCTCCACCGCACCGGCATCAACAACGATGACATCGCCAAGCAGGTCTGCAGCAGCAAGGCCAGCATGGCCAGCAGCAGCGGCGCCAAAGAGCCCCGCGGGCAGAAAGATCGCTCAGGAACTCGAGGACGACTGAATCTAGCCGTCCTTGGCCAGGTCGCAGAATCCCAGCGAATGTGCGAAATGATTCGCAATGGACAGATGAATGTGACGCCCTGACCCGACTCCAGGCTAGTCGCTCCGAACCGATTGGTACTAGGGCGGAAATTGTTCTTGAATGTTTCTTTTGTCGTTGGGGCACCTGTGGGAGCAGCTATAATGAGCGGAGACTCCGGGGCTCTGACTATTCCTTTTCCTCTTTCCTTTCCTACGGACTTTCCTCTTTCCTCTGTTAAGTTCCCTTCCCCCTTTCCCCTTATGCTCCCGCATTCCAACGCCCAGCCAGTAGTCGCAGTAGATAGGGGCCCCGCCGCTATGGGGGCCTGAAGGTTAGCATTCAGAACGTGACCATTTCACGACTCGTCATGTTTGCGAGCAGGCTTCTGGAGGGCGGCTTTGGTTTCCCCAACGGGCCGTCCATCTTGAAGCCAGTGGAGTCCCCCAGCGAAGCCGCTAGTAGTCGCATAATCAGCGCAGCACAGAGCCGAGTTTATTTTTTGTCTTCGCACCGATGGTGTGAAGAGCGTTTTGGTTTTGGCTAGTAGCTTTCATCTGGCCCAACTGAGGAACGGGCTCGCCCTCCCCACCTTGGCCAAGGTGGAATACACGGGCCATCCCCCGTCCGTCACAGACAAAGAATATTGACTCGCAAGTGGTTGTCTGTCTGTCCTCCTCCTGTTCCTCCTCCTCCTCCTCCTGCAGTTCCTTCAGCTATGTTCTTCCTTCGCCTCCTGCATCATCGTTTATGATTTGTTGTTGTGTTTTTTCCTCCTCTTTCTCCCGCTGTTTTTTTGTTTCGCCCTCTCTCTCTCTATCTTTCTCTCTCTTTTTCTCTCTTTCTAAGTACAAGTACGTACGTCGACACATTCACACATATACATATATCTGTAGACCACCCTACGGGTTATAAGGAGCTTGTCGGTGGGGAGGGGGGAAACCAAAAACTGACTCAATCGATCTCACGATCGATATCACCCGATGGGACACCACGGGACACTTGTTGGTTTCACGATCGATCTCACTCAACGGGACATCGCGGAACACTTCTCGATCACACGATCGGTCGCACGATTGATCTTACTACCGATATCATTCAACGGGACACCATAGGACACCTCGGGACACCGCACCGATCCCATCATCGATCTCACAATCGATATCACTTTTTGGGACACCCCGGGACACCACGGAACACCTGCCGATGTTTGTATCGATCTCATTTTTGGGGACACTACGGGGCACTTCGGGGCACCACATCGATCTCAGTATCGATATCACTAGCGATCGCGCTCAATGGGACACCACGGGACACCTGTCGATCTCACTCTCGATCGCTTTATCGATCTCTCTTTTTGGGACACCACGGGGCACAACGGGACACTTCCGGGCACCACATCGATTTCACTATCGATCTCACTCAACGGGACACCACGGAACACCACGTGACCGCGCGAGCCACCGCCGGACGGACAGACGGACGGGCGGGCGGGGGATAATCATTTGTCTGGATCTCGCCCTAGTTACGGCGGACACCGCGGGACACCGCGAGCCACCGCCGCACGGGCGGGGCCGGGGATAATCATTTGTATTGCGACTTCGCCCTGGCAAAGGCGGACACCACGGGACACCACGAGACACCGCGAGACACCGCGGGACACCGCGGGCCCCCGCGGGCCACCGCCAGAAGGGTGGGCGGGGGAAAATCATTTGCTTTGATTTCGCCCTAGCAACGGCGGGTTCATGCGTCTCGCGCGCCCACGCAGTTTCGCCTCGCCCGAACGCACGACACGAACGAAACGAAGCGATTTCCCGGTTGGGGGTCCCCGTTCCACTGCGATCTCACCCCCAACCTCCGATATACATACCTATACGACCACCCTGCGGGTGATAAGGAGGTTGGGGGGGGTGGAGGGCCGAGCAATCGGCAACAGTGGTGATTGTTTTCCTGACGATGCCACTGGAGATTTTTTTCTCGGACGCCTGCTGAGTCTCCTCTCCCTCCCTTCGTCGGGTTGCACATGGTGCAAATGCAATTGATGAGAACTGCTGCGACAGCGACGGCGGCGGCGTCCTGTCGGCGTATCCCTTTTTATGTAGACGGACCAACTCCAGGGGCCCAGACGCACCAGTTTTTCGATTCGCTTCCAGCCGCGGCGGCGAGCAGAGCCTCCGAGGGCCAGGGAACCTCGACCTAACCTCGGCGCCAATCTCAAAACGGGACCGGGACCCCTCCCAGGGGCCCGCGCCGGCGTCCTATCGGCGTATCTCTTTTTATGTAGACGGCCCAATTCCAGGGGCCCAGACGCATCAACATCATCATCATCACCATCATCACCATCACCATCATCATCATAATCATCATCAACATCATCATCGGGACACCGACGGGATACCGACGGGACACCACCGGGACACCGGCGGGACACCGCGCGGCCCCGCGCCTCGGTGGAGAATCATGTGGTGCGGCCGCGCCTCAGCCACAGAGGACACCACCCGGACACCGGCGGGACACCGCGCGGCCCCGCGCCCCGGTGGAGAATCATTTGGTCCGGCCGCGCCTCAGCCACAGGAGACTTTCCTCTCGCCCGCCCACGCAGCTTCGCCTCGCCCGCACGCGCGGCACGCACGAACACGAAACCGAAATCGATTTCCCGGTAGGTGGGCTCTCCGTTCCACTTCGATCTCACCCCCCAACCTCCGACATACATACCTACATACACATACACATACACACATACACATACACATACACATACACATACACATACACATACACATACACATACATATACATATACATATACATATACATATGGTCGCCAAGGCCCAGACCCACCTCAGGCGACCGAGGAGCCCACACCCTCCAACTCTACCTTTTTTCACATATGCATCAGTGAGGGTGATGAGCCATGGGGGCAGCGGCGGCTGGAGATTGCTGCGCTTCGTCTCCTACAACCCACTCACCTTAGCAGCAGTGGCAAGATTATCATATATAACTGGAGAATACAAGGGTGCAGATGCCATCTTATTGCAGGGCACACACTTTCGAGCACAGCGACAGCATCCAGTTCAGTTTTTGCATACGGACAAACACATTTGTTGGCACGCAGGGCATGGACCAGATTCGAATCGGGCGTGTGGAGTCGCCATCGGATTGCACAAGGCGCGTTTTCTTCTTGAGTATGTGGTTCAGGTGAATGAGGGCAAGGGCATATTGCAGGGAAGGGCATTGATGATTCGTTTTCGTAGGGGGAGACAGGACATGGCGCTGTTCAGCCTGTACTTTCCTCCCAGAGGTTCAGTGAGAGGTGCCATTCAGAAACAACGTGAAGTTTGTCAGGCAATGGGAGCTTGGGTTCAGCATCGCATGAATCAACTTCCAGCGAAGTGTATTCCCGTGCTAGGAATGGATCTCAACAGTACCTGTGGCAGGCAAACAGGGTTACGAGCCGTATGTGGTGAGGAAGAGGCAGCAGCATATGGCCCGAATTTCCTAAGTTTTCGACCAGTACTTCAAGTTCATGATTTAGTTTTGGTCAGTACCTTTCGCAGAGCAGGACCGACATACTTCGGCATCAGAGACAATGTACGAAACAGATTGGATTATGTGGCTTTACCGCGCAGTGTTTTGGGTGACGTTGCAGAGTGTCATGTTTCGTTGATGAAAGGACGGCGACTTCAACATATACGATCCCAGAAGATCAAGGACCATCTTCCAGTATGTGTATCGTTGTGGCACGCCTTCCAGTGGCCACGTCCTCTTCAGTTACCCAGAGCGAACATGGAGGCATGCAGCGCGGCACTTCTTTATGGCCACAAAAGGACGCAGCTATTGCAGGACATTGGGCAAGGCCTCAACGAGCACATGAGTGAGTTCCAGATCTGGAAGTACGCAGGCGACGTGGACTCCATCAATGCTGGACTCTTACAGATAGTTGGAGATTGCACGGCGAAGTTTAAAAAAAAAACGACTCCAGGGTTTGAGGGGGGCGACGAGCTCAAGGTAACCAAGAGCACGAAGTTATCCCAGTTGTTGTCGCAGAGGAGAGACGCCAAACGGAAAGAGTATGAGGTGCCTGAGGATATCAACATTGCTATTCTCAGATTGAGCCGTAGTCGTAAAAAACATGAAGCGTCGAATGATCGATGAACGCAATGAGTTGAGGATTGAGGCTTTGTCAGAGGCCTGGCGTCACATGTGGTTTCATGAAGCGCACGAACTTTCTCGGCTCATTGCAGGGGCGCGCAGGGGGCCCAGGGGCAGAGTGCGCAACCAGGTCTCGACAACGCGAGCGACGGCAGCAGGATAGATTGAGCGCGTGCATCTTAAGGGGGCGTTTGGAGGGGCGGCAGCTACGATTCAGGAGTTCGCAGCGCATCCCATGCAGGTGGCGGGTTTCTGGCGGAGGCCATTCGACAATGAACATCAACATGTAGAGGCCACCTTCACACGGCGATTGAATTTCCAGCATCAGATCCAGCGGAGTGGGGAGATCAACAATAGTTGCACACGTCCATTCTGCACGACATCAAGCAATTCAGGCATGCGATTAAAACATTACATTCGTGGAGAGCTTGGCCCAGTTGAAGTGCGCCGGTGATGTGCTCCGCATTCTTTTCGATCCGCAGTGGGTGTGCAAGCGCAAACAGACATGGGGGGCTAGGGGCGCAAGTAGAACAACAGTGGCAAGCTCCCACCTTCGAGATGATTTTGCATTGGCTGATGAGGACGATCAGAAGAGAGGCTCGCACACTGGCGGTGTGGCATCAAACAAGCATGTTTCGGCTTTCAAAAAACAACGGCAAGAAGGGCGCGAATGGAGAAAGACCCATCATGCTGCTTTGCGGGTTAGGCAGATCCTTTTTCAAGTCCTGCTTAAAGAGATTCCCGGAGTTCAAGCATTGGATGCATGGGGGCACTGCACATCACAGAAGGGAAGATGTGATGATCACGCAGTTCTGTGGCTCGCGCAGATTGAGACGGGCTGGAATGCCGCGCGTCGCAAGATATCACGACGCGACCAACGCTTGCTACTGCGTCAAGAAGCATCACTTAGCGGCATCAGCCATGGACCTGGCCATGAGGACAAGACACATTTTCTGGAGCAGAGAATGCTGGAAGCACTTGTTTGGTGCAGGTTGGTGCGCTTGGAGCGCATGTGCATAATCATGAAGGAGCGTTGCCAGGAGATCATGCATCGACGAAAATATTTTCGCGGGCCTATTCCCATGGAGTACAACTCATCATCGACATCTTGGAGAGGGACAAGTGGCAGACTATGCTGAAGGTAGTTTCATTGCCGATTGGGCTGGAACTCGAGCATGGCCTTGACTTGTCCACCAGTGGATTCGTGGACGATGTTGGCAGCAAAATAATTGGGGCATCAGTCGCGCATTTCACAAGTCTGGGCAGATGGCAGAATCTAGTATTTGATGCGGGACTAGAGGAGGCTGGAGGAGCGCAAAATAGAGGAAAGCAGGTCACTATAGTTCAAGGGGCCAAGCACCATGCCAAGCTCATCCATCAAGCCTTTCATGAGCACCCCCAGCTTTTGGAGGGAGCGGTGGGGAACTCAGCGAAATATTTAGGTGGAGTGCGCCATTATAACAATGGGTTTCACCAGGGGAAGGTAGCGAGATTACAGGCACTAACAAAAGCTTGGAAAACATTGGCAGATTCTGGACATCGAGAGCTCCTTTCAGATTCAGGGCCATAGCATTTAATGGGCAGGTGCTGAATGCGGGACTTAGTGAACTAGAAGCGCATGCATTGAACATGAGAACGCCTATTACCAGCAAGTGTCTCGATCCAATGCAACGCAAGATCATTAGATTTGGCGGGGTTTTACTTAAAGCCAAGGGCACGAGCAAGACGGGCGGCACATGCAAAACGATCAGCAACCCCGAGGTACTTCGGAAATTCGGCATTGGCACACTCTTCTGCGAGTTGCGCACGAGGCGGTTGAAGCGGTTGCAACCCTTTGTTCGGCGACCACGTGAGCATGCACAAGTGATCGGCGCGTTGATTGGACGGGTCAGGTGTGAATGTGAAAACGTTGACATCCGAGGGTCGGGCGACGGCTCAGGCAAACTCGTGACTGCAGCAGCTTTGGGGAGATGTGAAGGCTCTCGAGTGTTGTGATGAGGGGGCCTCTTTTCTTGAATCCCTGGAAGGGGTCTTCCCGCAGACTTTTTGAAGAACCTTGGGGTGGGGATTTCATCGCGCTTGATCCGCGCGTTTTGAGGGCGCGAGAGATAACTTTAGAGGCCCCCCTTCCGCCTGGTCTTTGCGGTGAGCCACCCAGGGAAGAGGCCAGCGGCGCCAATTCTGAGGATGGGGGGGGGGGGGGGGGGGGGGGGGGCTTTTTCAATGTGCGGCGCGCGACTTAAGTTTTAAGACTCGCCAGGCCACGATAATGCATTACGCGCGGTCCCAGGCCGAAAATCGCTGAGCCAGGAGTGCGCCGCACGCTGTCGCGTTATCCAACTATTGTATAGTACGTCAAAGCACGTTTGCCGACCGTGAGGCAGCCCAGCGCCACGCGCTTAATGCCCTCACGAAGAACAGGTGCTACGTAGATGGGGGCCTCAGGTCTCATGCGCGCGTGGCACACACGCAAGTTTCATGCTCTTTGTGCAATCATATTGCAGACAATCCTGATTTACTTGATGCACACTTGTTTGCTGTATATCTTAGACCGATTCTCACCGACGATCATTCCTTTTCATTAAATGTCTCAGTGGTTGCCAACAGCCGGGAGTGGCGGAGCCACTGGCGCGGGGGCCGCAGCGAGTGGAGCACAGGAGGGACCGCCACCACCTCAGAGGCGCAAGGTGGCGGACCAGAAGGACGCGTCTCACAAACTCACCATGCAGCTGGGGGCGAGGATGAGGGGGCAGGGGGCAGGGGGCTCACGCTTCAAGCGCCCGTCGGGCCACCCTGTTATCATGGTTGTGAGCAGCGCGGGGCAGCGATGCGACAGTTCGGTGAAAGCAGCGGGAGCGCAGCGCACATTCGGGTCGCCAAACTTGCACGCTTTCATCGCGATGCTGGGCGCACTGACGAAGACAGACACAACAGGAAAAGACAACGGGGTGCAGATGACATCCAGAGCAGCCGTCAGGCTCAAGGAGTTCGTGGAAGGAGGCAAGCCAGACGACCTGGAGGAGTGGGTTCACAGCTGCAGGGTAAGCGAGTACTTCAATAAGGTCAACCAGCAGCCGTTGCATCGCATCGTCTTCAAGGTATCAGGTCATGGCCGCTCGCCAAGACGCCAGAGGAATACCTCGAGCTTCAAAGCGTCAGGTATCATCCCAGGGAGATCGACACGGCCGCCAACAAGGTCTGTATTCAGGTCGACAGGCTGCTCACGCAAGCACTTCGTCACGTGGGGGCCACGAGATTGCCAGGGAAAACTCCAGTGGGGGGATTGGCTTATCAGATGCGCAGAAAGTAATCATGACACGGCTGCTCTCAGCAACATCACCAACACCAGTAGCTGAGCAGACATGTGATGTGGGTGAGTTTTTTTTCTGACATACCTATTGCAGTTGATGGGGTGGGATTGTCAGTGCCAGCTGATTGTCTGTGCAAGCTGCAGGCATACTACCAGTGAGTGGAGTTTCTTCTGAGCAGCTATCTCAGCCTAATTCGCTAGCAAGGCAGCTAGCTCCGCCGCCCCCTCGCTTAGGGGAGAGTGGACCCCAAACTGTTTTGAGTGGGCCTCGTGAGGCAGATGGGGGCCCAGGGGGGATTGGCGTCGGGGAGTGTCTCCCTTTGTGCAGCTGGCGGCCAAGAGCCCTCGGGCCCCGAGTCTCGGGGCAGTGGCTCGTCTGGATTCCCCTCGTCTACCCAGCCACTGATGGACGCAGCCCGAACGAACGAGGTGTCAGCTGACACGTCAGGGGGCATTTCTCGTAGGGGGAGTCAGACTTCCCAGAATTCGTTTAGTGATTTGCTGCGCAGACTTGGTTTGAAACGTCACTGAGAGGCCAGTGAGCACGAATGAGTTGCGGGGTCACAAGCCCTCAGAGGCTTAGCGCCCCCGCGCCAGGTGATCCCCGTCTGCCCACGGTCGGGCTAGGCACGGAGGTTGCCAGGCCTTGTGCTCCCTGAAGGAGAAGAAACCCAGGTGAGAGCAATTGTTTATCTCATCAGGCTCTCCGGTACCAGTAGGGTCTTGTTGTTAACAAATCGGTACTAATACAGTATGAATGAATGAATGAAAAATACATATACATATACATACGCACATATCCATACATCCACACATATATATATATATACATACATACATACATACATACATACATGCATACATGCATACATATATACCTATATACCTATATACATACATACCTACATACATACAAATATACATACATATATACATATATACATGCATACATGCATACACGCATGCATGCATCCATATATATATATATATATATATGTATTATAGATTTGTGTATATAAATATAAATGTATATGTATACAAGTATCTACAATACTGCATTGGCGCTTCGCGCCATGCATCTTGGTCCTTGACGTGTTGCATCTGTTCGTCGTTCGCGCCATCCCTAGCGGCCTTGGGGCCCCTCCCGGACGAGGAAGAGGAGGAGGAGGAGGAGGAGCAGGAGGAGGGCGCCGTCGGGGGACGGCGAAGAATGTTGCAGCAGGTTGCAGCTGGTCGGAACGGTGCACGCGATTGCAAGTAATTCTTAGGGAATGCACTGAATCCCTGGTTCGCAACAGAATTCCGGGATCTGTGGTTGCGAGCCCGGGATTCATGACAGTTTGGTGGAAAAAGCCGTGTGGGCCTTGTTGGAGCCCTGGTGGGCCGGCAGGCTTGGGGCCGTCTCGAGCCGTCTTGGGGCCATTTTGTGCCGTGTTGGGGAGTTTGGGCCCTCTAGGGACCTTGCGGGGGCTATTTGTGAAGGCCTGTTGGGCCTCTTTTTGGCTCATTTGGGGTGTCCTTGGGCAGTCTTGGGGCCGTGGGTCTTTTGGGCCGTCTTGGGGCGATACTAGAGGCCTTCTTGGCTGTTTTGGACGCTGCTAAGACACGAACGGCGAATGTGCTGAAAAGATACGTTTCCCGAAGGGGGATGAAGCGATGTTTGCGTTCTGGGAGTCCTGTTGAGGGCCTCCTGGGCCGTCTTGGGGACCTCTGGAGGCCCTCTGGGGCCTTCTCGGAGCGCTCTTGTGCCGTCTTGGGTCTTTCTTCGGCCTCTCTGATCACCGCTCTGATCGTTTCGGGGCCTTGTGAGGGCCCTCGGGCCTCTTTTCGGCTCATTTGTGGATTCCTTGGGCTGTCTTGGGGCCATCCAGGCCGTCTAGAGGCTCTCTTGGGGGTCTCTTGGACCGTCTTGGGGCGAAACCGGACGCCTTCTTGGCTGTTTGCGACGCTGCTAAGACCCGAACAGCGAATGTGCTGAAAAGATACGTTTCCCGAAGGGAATGAAGGGATTTCTGCATTCTGGGAGCCCTGTTGAGGGCCTCCTGGGCCGTCTTGGGGGCCTCTGGAGGCCCTCTGGATCCTTCTCGGAGCGCTCTTGTGCTGTCTTGGGTCTTTCTTCGGCCTCTCCGATCACCGCTCTGATCGCTTCAGGGCCTTGTGAGGGCCTGTTTGGGCCTCTTTTTGGCTGAGTTGGTGCTTCCTTGGACAGTCGTGGGGCCATCCAGGCCGTCTAGAGGCTCTCTTGGGGGTCTCGTGGAGCGCGCTTGTGCTACCTTGGGTCTCTCTTCGGCCTCTCTGATCACCGCTCTGATCGCTTGGGGCCTGCTGGCAGGACCCAGTTAAGCGCCCTGGTAGGTCCGGGAGGGCCCAGAAACCCGCGATTTTGGGGGTCCAGTTTGGGGGGGGTTATCCCACCGCCCCTGCTTGTAAAAATATAAGAAGGGGAGTATGTGTCATGTATGTATGCATGCATGCATGCATGTATGTATGCATGCATGCATGCATGCATGTATGCATGTATATATGTACAGATGCATGCATGCATGCATGCATGCATGTATGTATGTGTGTATGTATGTATGTATGTATGTATGCATGCATGCATGCATGCATGCATGGATGGATGTATGTATGTATGTATGTATGTATGTATGTATGTATGTATGTATGTATGTATGTATATGTGTATGTGTAATTGTATTATATATATGTATGTATGTATGTATGTATGTATGTATGTATGTATGTATGTATGTATATATATTTATATATATGTATACACATTGCTCTGGCGTGCCTGGTGTTCTCTGCGATCTGGGAAGGGAGGGTGCCGTTACGACTGTATGATGCGTTATTGCTCAAGCTTTTTGTTGTGTCCTAACGCCTGGACTCCGCAACAGGTTCTGGCTCTCGGGCGCCGTTACTCAGCTTTTGACCATAATCTGGTGACATGAACGGTCTGGCTTGCCCTGGCTGTCCGCCCTTGCGATGCCCTTCGTGCTCGTCAATGCGTGTCGGATGGGTTCGAAGGCCACCGTATCCTGCGAGGGCTCTCACTTGGGTAACCCATCGCAGGCCGAGGGATTTGCAGATGATCAGTAGTACACCAGACTACGATGAGTATGATGAGAATTACAGTCGGGATACTTCAGATATCATGGAGATGCTTTTCGTGTTGACCCGACGAGACGATCTGGACTTTAGCGCGGGCCCGCAGATCGGCTTCGGGCAGACATTTGAGGGAGTTGCTGGGCTTGCCATCCTGGCGGCGGTTGCTCAGAGGACGGCGAAGATTTACCTGGCGCTCGAGGCCGACGGAGGTCGCCGCGCTGTGTTCCCTGCTGGCCAATCGTGGGTCGCGAACGACCTCGGCTTGGACGGACCGGGGGCAGAAGGCGCTGCTTCTGGAAGTGGCGTTGCTGCCGCCTGCAGCTGGGCTGGAGGTGCTGTTGCTGTGACTGGCGAGGGGCGTGGCCGAAGGCCTGGTGCGGTCGCGGTTGGAGGCGCCGCTGCCACCATTCCCATGGGCGCCGGTGGGGAGGCACGAGTTTACGGCACAAGCGTGGGGCCACCTAGAAACACTGACCACAAACTTGTGTTCCTCATACAAACGCTGTCGCAGACGACTATGCGCGACTACAGCAAAATCGAAACTTTTATGACGCTTCGCGCGTCGCCCAGAAACATCGCATGCGTTGCACGTTGCGTGTCGTTGTTGCGTTGCGGTCGGAATGGCGCGGACGCGTCGCGCTTGCGCCATGGAACGCCGCGTGCGATCGTGCTCTGCAAAAGCTCAGGCCGTGCTAGCGCCCCCTGCGATTTACCAGAGCGCGCCGATGCGTTTCGCCGCAACAACGGTGCGAGCGACGGCGCCCAAACATGATCGTGCGACGGGCGCAGAGTCGCTTGATAGGGTTGTCGGAGAGCTGACTCCGAATTTCAGCGCGGAGCGGGGGTAGAGCATTGTAGAATGCAGATGGGGGATGATGAAGCGGAACGGGGTAAAGTAGCACACAGTGGATGAGTAGCGTAGATTAGGCGTAACGTAGGACTTAGTAGGAGTAGGTCATAATAGTTTGGGGAAATATTAGGTCTCATTTGTAGGAGGAAAGAAAGAGTGCCTGTCAGGGTATAGGCTAGAATAGGGTAGCATACAACTTCAACACGCCTGAAGAGCCATGCTGCTCAGTGGATTATAAGCGCGCGGCTGGTGGCCCAAAAGGCCCCCGAGGCATTCTCATGGGGCTTGTCTGGGGACTCAAAGGGCTCTTCAGGGGCTGTTAGGAGGTCTTGGGGGAAACGTGTCTGGGAAACAAAAAGGCCCCGAAGGACCTCCCAATGGGGCTAGGCAAGGCCGTCACGAGGCACTCTGGGGAGGGGTCTTTGTCGTGCGTCGAAAACCCTGCCAGAGGTGCGTTCTGATCAGAATTTCGAGATTATTCGAGCCCTGGCCACGAGAGATTCGGATAGCCTTCAAGGGATCCAGCAACCTTGAGATACATATCCAACACCGCCAAACAATACATAGCAGTTCGGCCCAGCAGGTCGGCCTTTTTTCCCACGCACTCAATGAAGTTGTTTTGATGTCCATTGGTGGGGACTCCGTTCGGCCTGCAGAGCTTCACACAGACAGCGATGTGGATGGGCCGGGCTCTGCCGCAGCATGCCCGCCTCCAGTGACAGAACGCATCGCCTGTGGGACGCTTGTGTGTTATCTGATTGTTGCCACCCCTGGTGGGATGTGGAGCAGGTTATTCCGAAAAGATGAGATCGACGCGATGGGAGCTCCAATAACGAAGCCTCATGTTGTAGGGGCCGTGCTGGGTCAGTGGATGCACGTTCCAGAGTTCCCGCGTGATCTTTCGACGGAGGAGTCCAGGATGCTATACTCAGCCATTAGACGTGGAAGGGGACACCAATTCCTCTTGCTATGTTATCGTGTGACCGTGCGCTTTTCCTTCCATGACATTGCAGATTATAACGGTCAAGATGCGGTTCAGCTGTTTTCTGAGATCTCTGGGAACCTCGGAGTCGAAGGTGACGACCCCGACGACTGGCCAGAGCAATTCATTATTGTATTTCGCCGTTGGCGTGGAGAGATCAACGACGGCAAAGCATTACCAGTGGTGGTTGTCGAGCTCGGTCTGCACATGGCGTTGGCGACAGTTGCAAATATTACGTTCTTTCATGCCGTGGTGCTCGGTTGGCGACTTTCTCGGAGGCACGCGTTGGGCGATTTACCTTCGGCATGGCAGGTCAGGCGTCTCATGAGCAGATTCGGACCGTTCGACTGTGCACGGCTGGAGGCTTCACTCGCGAACTCATCATCGCTTGTCGAGCCCCACTCCCAGAGCAAGCCGTTCAATGTAATTCTTGATTGGATCGATGCGACGCGGGACCTCGCACAGATTCGAATGAAAGGTGCAGCATGCAAAAAATGGAATGTGCTAATCAGCCGTGCCAGGCAACTTGATGCCGTGCCATTGGAGGGGGCAGTTGGATACAATGTGCTGAGGTTCGGGCGCATACGGCTCGACTGCATGGCCATGTCTTTGCGCAGGAGACGGTTCAGAGCATTCGCGAATCATGATTATAACATCCATCTGCACAGCGATGGGTCGCCGCAGTGGGCTGGGGTGGAGCTGTTCGCATCGTCGTTCGATCTAATATTGCGTGGCCCCGGTGGCAGCGGCATGTTTACCTTGGAGAGGCGGTTGTTCCCAATGATTAACATCGGCATGGCAATGTTCACAACGCTTGGGAAAGTGTTTGCTCTTCCCTGGCAAGTGTTCTTGCTGGCTGGGCCGCGCTTCGAGGGCGTCCGAACGTTTCTAAGTCGCGCCAGGTCCCGCACGGTAGATTTCGGAGTTGAGCGGCTGCTGGCGGACCACGAGGACATGCCGCCACGGTTCTTCAGGACAGTCGGTGGACACATCCCAGCGAGAGCGATGCAGCTCTCCCACCTTATGCCTCGGTGCCTTCTGGCGCCAGGTTGGCGGCATACGATGGATCGTGTCATCAGGCGCGCGCGTGCATCATTGCAGTTCTTCCCAGACTTCCTGAGGAACGTGAAGTCCCTGAACTCGTTCATCAGGAACTACAGGAGCGACTTGGAGAATAACCTGAGAAATGGTGGTGCCGTCGGAGCTGCAGATCTTGTGAAGGCAGCTTCCCTACCTTACTTTGCCGAGTGGAGGTGGGGTACTTTGCATGGCGTGCTACGGGCTTTGTCTGGTATATTCACATCGCTTCGAGGGGCGGCCGACCTCTCGCCATTCTATCGGAGAGGCCGCGGCGCCAACATGGTCCGAGACGTGCAGGCGGCGTTCACAGAACCAAGTTTTGGCTTCAGGATGGGCTTCATGGCGTGGATGACAGAATGGCTTACGAGGATGCAAAACGCAGCGAGGTGGTGCCCATGTCAGTTGGAGGAGTGCAAGACTGGAGACTGCCCGAAGTGCCCAATGTCTGGACGGATATTGACAATCATTGCAGATATACGAGAGTGGTTTGTGGATCAGGCGATCGCAGACATGGAGCAGTGGACTGAGAACACTTTCGTAGGCGATCGGGACTTTCTACGGCAACTGCAAGGGTCTGTTCGCTGGGCGCGCGGTCTCATCCTGGACGTCACCAAGTTTGCAGACTGCGTGCCGTACTTATTCAGCAGGATTGGCGAGAGCGGCATCAAGGACGAGTGCGTGCGACAGTACCATCTTCAAGGCCATGGCCAGCATCATAGGGTGACTCAACTGTTCATGGATCCAGCTGGCCTTCTTAGGACTGCTTTGGACAAGGTCGAGGATGGCAGCGTCATCGAGGATGCGCACCTCAAGTCGGAGGTCGATTCCATTGCCAACATCAGCCTCGACGACAACATTAACGAGGGCCCCCGCTCCACCGTGAAGCACCGTATGAGCAGAGCTCGTGGAGGGACCTGGGCGTGGACTGCCTCGAGCGTGCGACTCGACCAGAACCTCGCAGATATTGCGAATTCTCCTGTGTCAGAATCGGACAAGCAAGAACTGTGGAACACGTATTCTTCTATATTGCAGGTCTCGGTCAAGAAGTTTGGGCGGACAATGAGATGCAAGAAAGATGTCTTCGTCGATCGGCTTTACTTCCTGCGAAGCGGGTTCGGCGACTTCGATGGCGAGTGCGTCGCCGACGATGAGGGTGGCGACGCCAGCCCCGACGTCGACGACGTCGACGGCGACGGAGGCGGCCCGCCAGACAGGGCGCGCAAGCGCCGACGCTCAGCGCTGGCAGCCAGCGGCCACACCGGCAAGATGGAGGCGAAATTGTTCAAGGCACAGGTTGAGGCAGCATTGTTTGTGCGAGAGTGGCTCCTGGCTGCGGTGAAGCAGTATGACTACATTAGCTTGTGGGCGGTGAGCGCCCAAGGTGGTAAGGAGATGGTTGTCGTGCAGGTGCTCGGCGTGAACGTGAATCTCATGACAGTTCCGACGGTCGAGTCCGACAGGTTGCAGGACTTTGGCTTGCGGGCGTGCGCGCAGGAGCTCGAGGTCTGGAGGTCGCAGGCTGTCAACCGCGACACCGAGAGCTTGGACGCGTTCGTGGGCCCACCTCCTGGCCACGTCGATTTGCTCGCCATGCTAGGGACAGCTCCAGAAGATAGGCAAGCGATGTGTTCTTGGAGATCTGGCCTTTCGGACGTGGACGGGTGCACGCTGCTGTTCGATCGTCGGCCCGTGGCCCCGCAGATGGCGCTCATGGATGATTCGTGCCCCGTGCTGTGCTTGGCGGAGGACGCTCAGCGCTTCGCGGGGGAGGGCGCCAGGGGGGAGGAGGAGGACGACGAGGGGGATGGGGGGCTAGGACGGTGACGAGCGGAGGCCGAAGGAGGAGTTCCGAGGAGGGGGGGGGCCCAGTTTGCAATCTAAGCTAATGCCCTGTTCCCCAGGAGCTGCAGTCCAGGGGCTTCTGCGGAGTCGATCGCATGGTGGCCCGCGTGCCCAGTGGAGGGCCATCAGAGTATGACAGCAGAAAGCTCCCGTCGAAACGCAACTACTTGAAGTGCGTCCTTGCCCAGGCGACACTCTTCGAAGGCGGCTGCACGCAGTTCAAATCCAACGGGCCGCAGTCCTATTACGCAGCCTTGCTGAAAGACCCCTTGACCGAGCCTGGGTTGGCAGCCAAGAAGTACGATGCTAAGTTGAGGCAGTTGGCTGATGCAGATGGCCCTGCCGAGCTCGACCAGATCGTGCCAGCGCCAGCTCCGAGACGGCTGGAGGCGCCAACTGATCCAGACATCGACGGAGGCGACTTGGACGCGCTGCCGCCGCCGCCGCCAGCCATCAAGAACGACGAAGATTGGGGCTCCAGCGCGGACTCGCACAGTTCGTCATCGGCAGCGGCGCTCACGGACCATGAGGATGATGCAGCTGACGGTGCAGATGCCGATGACCAGTACCCTGATCAGATCGACGGCGCGCTGCTAAAGAGGGAGTCCCACCTTGGTCGCGGGGACAGCGGGCTGCGGGTTACGGGCCCCAACCCAGCGCACCCCACGTGCAACTGCTACCGCAGCGCCAAGTTGTGGACAGAGGGGTTCGGGGTGCAGGTGCCAGTTCTGTTTTTGAAAACGTGGATGGCCAAGGCGTTCGCGATGGACCAGGCGAGGCATGAACGTTGGAGGCCTGGCAAGAACGACATCAGACTATTCTGCCTCGCCGAGGCGGGTCACAGTGCACTTTGACAGATATATTGCAATGATGTTGGAGCGCTGTGCTCCGAGAGACGCTGTCGACAAGTCGACTTGAGTTCAACAGATGCGAGGTGACATCTCAGCGTCAACATCGCAACCATCACCATCAGCATCATTAAAGCCCCCCCAAACGCAAACGCCTTGAAACCGTAATGACCGACAGCCCCAAACCGAAAACACGCCGGCCTCGAGACTGAAATTGTTGACGGGTTGGGCGGATCCAGTGAAATAGGATTGAGATGTGCGTTCTTTTCATGTTGGTATCGCTGTAGCCCGTGGCTGCCGCAGGCCCCGCCCCAATGCGACGCTGCGCCCGCCCGAGCGTCGGCGCGGGGCGCGTGTCGGGGCCCTGCGGGGCCCCCTGGGGCCCTATAGGGTGCAACCTTGTGGGTCGGGACCTCATGGAGCGGGGCCTCGGGCAACGGGGTCGTCCCTCAGTTCGGGGCCCCATGGGGCAGGGCCCATTGGGCGGCGCCCAGCGGTGGGAGGAGGAAGAGGATGGGAAAGGTGAAAGGGGAAAGGAGGGAGGGAGGGGGAGGAGGAGGAGGAGGACATCGCATGGAATGAGGGTCCGCCGCGATCGCCCTCAGGGGCCGTGTGTCCTCCGAGCCCCAGAGGGTCGGTGCCCTATGGCGCGGTGCCCTGCGGCGCGTTCCTCGGGGCCCGAAGCGAGAGCCCACTGGGGCAGAAATGCACCAGCGCATGCACGCGCCAAAGCCACCACATGTGACACCAGCAGCCTGTATTCACATGAAGCACTTGGCGGGCTACCACGTTAGAAGCTAACTTAATTATGGCGCTGGCGCGCCAACGGGCTGCAAGTTCACGTTGTAATGCACCATTGCGCTGCGGTGCCAATCACATCAAGACGTGGGCGCGATGCCGCGCTGAGGCGGGGCTGCAATTGCGCGCGCGCGAGCGCAGTTAACGCGGCAACCCTACGGCTAGAACGCACTAGCGCACTAGAGCAACCTTGCATGCACGAACTGCCGCGTTATCAACCCATGGCAGCGCCGCAATGATGCGCCACTGCTTGCAAGCGCTGCCCGCTTGGGGCATTGCGCACGCGCGCTGGTTACTGCGAGACTGCGTCGGGGCCGCCGCGGCTTGGCACACAGACGTGCTAGCCCGCGCGCCCGCTGCAACATGGTGGCGTGATTGGGCCCATGCGCTACAATGGCATGGCATACACGCGTTTATGTGATGACAGTATGGCGCGGTGCCCCGCTGAACGGTTCACGCGTCACTGCCTCCGTAAAAAAAAAGGTTAGTGTTGCTAGTGGGGTTCGGCAGCCAGGCCCGAAGTTGCCATGGCGCACGTGCCTTATGTTGTACCAGCTCAAGGCGCGAAAGTGTCAAGCAGCCGCTGCGTTGGTGCACTGCGCACAACCAGCGGTGCAGGGCAGAACGGAGGTGCTGCGCCAGTACCGCATCAACCAGGCGTCAAGCCACCGTGCCCTGAGAACAACCGACAATCGCGCGTGTGCGCCGTTGGTAGATTCAAGAAATGAGGGAGCAACGGGGCGGCGCGGCCACGCCAGGCCAGCGCAACGACACCCACGCATTCAGTTCCCACGGCACCAAGTAATTGACCTGACCAAGGGTTGCCCCTGCACCGCGCGTAGCCCGCACTAAGTCACAAGTTGCACGCGGCGGGCACGCCCCTGGGCCCTCCATGACCAGGATAAAGCCAATACGCCGCAAGCGATGCAACGCCCCGCGCTACCCCTGGGCACGCATGAATAATGCATGACTGGCACCAGGATATCCGTTGGGAAGGATGAGCCACCCTGCCGCAATCATGGTCGCGGCGTGGGGCATGCCGCGGCGTGCGCTGGTTAGGCTTGGCCTGGCCCCGAAGTGTTCCTGGGCTCGGCTATGTCCTCGCTGAATTATCACCGATGCAGGCCTGCGTCGCATTGGGTTGTTCCTGATATAGACTTAGGCTCAGGCGCGCAGGCGCTAAACCGCATGGGGATAGCCCTGGGCCGCACCAAAGCTAGATGCCGTTAGCGTTAAACCACGCGCCCCGAATGACCGAGCAACGTTGTCCCCGTTATGTTTTGGACTTGGCTTGGACCGTTGCGTGCGCTGTTCCGCCCTCGCATCACTTTGAGCTGCCCCTGGGTTGGGGGCCGACATCGCTTTCTTCGCAGTGGCGAAGGGCCGAACCACCTGCCCGAGCCTTCGCACGCAACTGAACACGGACGCACATGCGTTCCATCCTGGTCTGGTCCTACGCTACCCTTGCAGAGAAACCGCTGCCAGCGCAGAACTACGAGCGGCGCCCAGCTGATCCAACCATATCTAGTCTTGTCCCAGACTTGAACCAGGAGGCGCAAGGCTCCGACAAACCTTTGCCCAGTGCTGGGCGACTCCTGACCTGTGCGTTACCTGCGGTGGCTTGGCTGCCTTGACGAGCTGGGCCGCCGTGGCCGACTCCTGATGTAGCCTTGATCCAGGCGCGCGCAAGACGTCGAATCACATTGAAACATTCCTGATTTGGTCCTGAACTAGACGTCACCAGCGCTGAACTAGGAGCGGCGAAAGGCTGGCCCACCCTCACCCAGTGGGGAACTAGACGTGAACTAGGGCGCCGCATGCGCTTAACATTTTGATCTAGTCAGGGATGCGTCCTGAACTGGACGCCGCCAGCTTTGCATTATCCGTCGCGGCGACCTGGGCCACCTTTTTCTAGACCTGCGCTAATCTTGAAGTGGGGTGCTCGAAGCGCATATCCACACTGACCTCGCCCTGCACTGGTCTTGAACTCGGCGTTGCCAGCGCTGGGCTACGAGCGCCCAAAGGCTGAACCTCTCTGGTGTGGTCCTGGCCCAGTCCTGGACTAAACGCTGCAAGCGCCGAGCTATGATCGGCAAAAGGCTGAACCACCCTGGTCTAGTCCTGAACTGCACTTGAACTACGACGCCGAAAGCGCTGAACCACCCTGGTCTAGTCTTGAACTACGCCTGAACTAGGCGTCACCAGCGCTGAACTGCGAGCAGCGAAATATTGAACCACCCTGGTCTAGTCCTGAACTACACTTGAACTAGGACACCGAAAGCGCTGAGCCACCCTGATCTAGTCCTGAACTACGCCTGAACTAGACGTCACCAGCGCTGAACTATGCGCAGCGAGAAGCTGCACCACCCTGATCTAGTCCTGAACTACACTTGAACTAGGACGCCGAAAGCGCTGAGCCACCATGATCTAGTCTCGAACTACGCCTGAACTAGACGTCTCCAGCGCTGAACTATGCGCGGCAAAAGGCTGAACCACCCTGATCTAGTCCTGAACTACACTTGAACTAGGACGCCGAACGCGCTGAACCACCCTGATCTAGTCTTGAACTACGCCTGAACTAGGCGTCTCCAGCGCTGAACTATGAGCAGCGAAAGGCTGATACACCCTGGTCTAGTCCTGAACTACATTTGAACTAGGACACCGAAAGCGCTGAACCACTCTGATCTAGTCTTGAACTACGCCTGAACTAGACGCCAGCAGCATTGAACTATGAGCGGCAAAAGGCTGAACCACCCTGATCTAGTCCTGAACTACACTTGAACTAGGACGCCGAAAGCGCTGAACCACCCTGGCATAGTCCTGAACTACGCCTGAACTAGACGCCAACTGCGCTGAACTATGAGCAGCGAAAGGCTGAACCACCCTGATCTAGTATTGAACTGCACTTGAACTAGAACGCTGAAAGCGCTGAGCCACTCTGATCCAGTCTGGAACTAAGCCTGCACTAGACGCCACCAGCGCTGAACCATGAGCGGCGAAAGGCTGAACCACCCTGATCCAATCTGGAATTACACGTATACTAGGACGCTGAAAACGTTGAACAACCCTGATCGGGTCTTGATTCCGACCCCATCTAGAGATTCGCAAGGCGCCGAACAGCCTTGACTTAGTTTATGATTAAGTTTGAACTAAGCGTCGCCAGCGCCGATATACTTGTCGCGACGGGCTGAACCATTCGAATCTAGCATTGAGGTTGACGTGACCTCGGGCGCCATTCTCGCTGAACAGCCCAAGCCGGGTCCTACGCTGCCCCATTTGAATTGGGCGCCATCAGCGCTGAACTTCAGCGCAGTGGCAAGCTGCGCCGCCTGGCCGAGACCTCATAATTGGTCTACGAGGCGGCAGATGCCGAATTGGTCCAAGGCGCGCGTGGACCCCCGTTGGATTGGATGCCGCGCGTGCTGGACCACGACGGGGAATGAGTTTGCCGCCGTGTCATCCCTGAGCGCGTTGCGCATGTTTCTGCGTCGGGGTGCCCCAGCGTCCCCGAGCTGCCCCTGGACCGCACAGGGTGCAAACGACACGCAAGAAGTACCGCCGTGGCCGCCGCGGCAGGAGCTTGAACTTTGTGCCGCGCCTGGGCTGTCGCCGCGTACGTCGCGGCATTTCGAAAGCCATAACCACTGCGCCGCGAATCGATATGCAGACATGCGACGGCAGCTGCCATCGCGCGGGCAGCGGTTTGTTGGCGCGACAGGAGAGGGCCCGCTAATTGGCAAGCCCGCGGGCCAGCGTGGACACGCGGGCGTCGCGGCAATCAGGGGCTGCGTTCGCCGTGGCTGCGCGGCCGACGGGATGGGCGCCGCCGCCCAGCGCCTGCGATGGTTGCGGGGACTTGTCCTTCATTGACATGGCCCCCTCTAGGGTGTGCGCACGAGACCGACCCGCGCAACCACGCGCTGCGGCGCTTGCACGCGCTGCTTGGAAGGGTGGCGCCATGGTTGGCTCGTGGGGCGGGGATGCGCGGCGCGGGTGGACGTGGCCAACGCGGCGTAGTCGCCGAGTGCGCGCGGGCATGCGTTGCGTTGTCGGGAGGTGTATGCGGGCCATGTGTGTGCGGTCGAAATTTGTATGCGGGCAATTGCTGTGCGGTCGAGATTTGTATTAATTCCTTTGTTTTCATACACTTTTTCCGCCCGAGCCAGTTTGCATGCGGCGCGTGTGTTTGGACGGCGGATCTGGTGCCAGACCGCGTCGGGGCCCCGCGCGCGCGACGTGTTGGGCTTTGCGATTGCAGCGCCTTGTGCGCTTATACATAGGCGCTGCCCCGCCGCTGGGGGCGCGCTCCGCATTGGCGCGGGGCGGGGGCATCGGGCGGCGCAGGCGCTGGCCGCTTCCAGGGCGACGCGGGCGGCGCGACGACCTCGGTTACAGCGTCGCAGTTGCGCGCGCAAGCAAAGCAAGGTACCGACTGTTGCGCGGTGCCGCGCTGGCGGCGCCCGCGACGCGGTTGCCCCCCATGCGACCATTTGGAAAGTAGTTTGTTCTCCGGTTCGTGCATGGGCAGCTCGTTTGCAGCGCGGTGTCGCATCCGAGGGGGGCGCGGGGGCGTTGATCCGCCATGCGCGGGCGACGTTCGACGCGGCGAGCGGAAGGAATCGGCTGCGGCGGCATTGCAACGCCGCGGGGTTTGCGGGCGTGCCCCAGCTGGGCTATATTGACGGCGTGGCCGCAGCGTGCCCCTGCGCAGGCTGCTGCGCCCACCCAAAAAAAAAAAAAACAAAATCTCAGTTTCCCGCCGCGCGGCGCGCGTGCATTTCTTTGCGCGCGCCTTGCCGCGCCGATATGCAAGCGGCGGCGCCTCCGAACTACAGCTGTTGAGGTCGCATGGGGCTGGCAGCGCGGCACGCGCAACCGATGCCGCCGACCTAGATGCCGCGTGTGGTAAAAGTCGCGTGGCGACGGGTGGGCCCGACGCTGCGGTCCTGACGCAGGGGGGGCGGGGGGGCTATTTTGCACGTGGCGCTGGCCGACCCGTGATGGGCCCTAGGGCATAACCAGGCTAGGCGCCACCAGCGCTGAGCTACGAACGGCGGCAGGACACTCCTGAATTTGTCGTGAACCAGACTTGCACCAGGACGTTGGAAACACAGAGCGCCCTTGACATGGCCCCGGGCTAGCCCCGAACGGGACGTCACCAGCGCTGAACTATGAGCAGCGAAAGGCTGAACCACCCTGATCTAGTCCTGAACTGCACTTGAACTAGGACGCCGAAAGCGCTGAACCACACTGGTCTAGTCTTGAACTACGCCTGAACTAGACGTCTCCAGCGCTGAACTATGAGCAGCGAAAGGCTGAACCACCCTGATCTAGTCCTGAACTCTACTTGAACTAGGGGGCCGAAAGCGCTGAACCACCCTGATCTAGTATTGAACTACGCCTGAACTAGACGTCTCCAGCGCTGAACTATGCGCAGCGACAGGCTGAACCACCCTGATCTAGTCCTGAACTACACGTGAACTAGGACGCTGAAAGCGCTGAACCACCCTGATCTAGTCTTGAACTACGCCTGAACTAGACGTCTCCAGCGCTGAACTATGCGCAGCGACAGGCTGAACCACCCTGGTCTAGTCCTGAACTACACTTGAACTAGGACGCCGAAGGCGCTGAACCACCCTGATCTAGTCTTGAACTACGCCTGAACTAGACGTCACCAGCGCTGAACTATGCGCAGCGAAAGACTGAACCACCCTGGTCTAGTCCTGAACTACACTTGAACTAGGACGCCGAAAGCGCTGAACCACCCTGATCTAGTCTTGAACTACGCTTGAACTAAACGCCGCAAGCGCTGAACTATGCGCGGCAAAAGGCTGAACCACCCTGATCTAGTCCTGAACTACACTTGAACTAGGACGCCCAACGCGCTGAACCACCCTGATCTAGTCTTGAACTACGCCTGAACTAGACGTCTCCAGCGCTGAACTATGCGCAGCGAAAGGCTGAACCACCCTGATCTAGTCCTGAACTACACTTGAACTAGGACGCCGAAAGCGCTGAACCACCCTGATCTAGTCTTGAACTACGCCTGAACTAAACGCCGCAAGCGCTGAACTATGCGCGGCAAAAGGCTGAACCACCCTGATCTAGTCCTGAACCACGCTTGAACTAGGACGCCGAAAGCGCTGAACCACCCTGATCTAGTCTTGATCTACGCCTGAACTAGACGTCTCCAGCGCCGAACTATGATCAGCAAGAGGCTGAACCACCCTGATCTAGTCCTGAACTACACTTGAACTAGGACGCCGAAAGCGCTGAACCACCCTGATCTAGTCTTGAACTACGCCTGAACTAGACGTCACCAGCGCTGAACTATGCGCGGCAAAAGGCTGAACCACCCTGATCTAGTCCTGAACTACACTTGAACTAGGACGCCGAAAGCGCTGAACCACCCTGATCTAGTCTTGAACTACGCTTGAACTGAACACCGTAAGCGCTGGACTATGAGCGGCAAAAGGCTGAACCACCCTGATCTAGCCCTAAACTACACTTGAACTAAACGCGCCGAAAGCGCTGAACTACCCTGATCTAGTCTTGAACTACGCCTGAACTAGACGTCTCCAGCGCTGAACTATGCGCGGCAAAAGGCTGAACCACCCTGGTCTAGTCCTGAACTGCACTTGAACTAGGGCGCCCAACGCGCTGAACCACCCTGATCTAGTCTTGAGCTACGCCTGAACTAGACGTCACCAGCGCTGAACTAGGCGCAGCGGAAAGCTGAACCACCCTGATCTAGTCCTGAACTGCACTTGAACTAGGACGCCGAAAGCGCTGAACCACCCTGATCTAGTCTTGAACTACGCTTGAACTAAACGCGCCAAGCGCTGAACTATGCGCGGCAAAAGTCTGAACCACCCTGATCTAGTCTTGAACTACACTTGAACTAGGACGCCGAAGGCGCTGAACTACCCTGATCTAGTCTTGAACTACGCCTGAACTAGACGCCTCCAGCGCTGAACTATCCGCAGCAAAAGGCTGAACCACCCTGATCTAGTCCTGAACTGCACTTGAACTAGGGCGCCGAAAGCGCTGAACCACCCTGATCTAGTCTTGAACTACTCCTGAACTAGACGTCTCCAGCGCTGAACTATGCGCAGCGAAAGGCTGAACCGCCCTGATCTAGTCCTGAACTCTACTTGAACTAGAGCGCCGAAAGCGCTGAACCACCCTGGTCTAGTCTTGAACTACGCCAGAACTAGACGTCTCCAGCGCTGAACTATGATCAGCAAAAGGCTGAACCACCCTGATCTAGTCCTGAACTACACTTGAACTAGGACGCCGAAGGCGCTGAACCACCCTGATACTGTCTTGAGCTACGCCTGAACTGGACGTCACCAGCGCTGAACTAGGCGCAGCGAAAAGCTGAACCACCCTGATCTAGTCCTGAACTACACTTGAACTAGGGCGCCGAAAGCGCTGAACCACCCTGATCTAGTCTTGAACTACGCTTGAACTAAACGCCGCAAGCGCTGAACTAAGAGCGGTAAAAGGCTGAACCACCCTGATCTAGTCTTGAACTACGCCTGAACTAGGACGACGAAAGCGCTGAACCACCCTGATCTAGTCTTGAACTACGCCTGCACTAGACGTCACCAGCGCTGAACTATGCGCGGCAAAAGGCTGAACCACCCTGATCTAGTCCTGAACTACACTTGAACTAGGACGCCGAAAGCGCTGAACCACCCTGATCTAGCCTTGAACTACGCCTGAACTAGACGTCTCCAGGGCTGAACTATGAGCAGCGAAAGGCTGAACCACCCTGATCTAGTCCTGAACTACACTTGAACTAGAGCACCGCGAACGCTGAAGCACCCTGGTCTAGTCCTGAACTACGCCTGAACTAGACGTCCCCAGCGCTGAACTATGATCAGCGAAAGGCTGAACCACCCTGATCTAGTCCTGAACTACACTTGAACTAGGCCGCCGAAAGCGCTGACGCACCCTGGTCTAGTCTTGAACTACGCCTGCGATCAGCGCCGCAAGCGCTGAACTATTCGCGGCAAAAGGCTGAACCACCCTGGTCTAGTCTTGAGCTGCGCGTGAACTAGGACGCCGAAAGCGCTGAACCACCTTGGCCAAGTCTTGAGCTACGCCTGAGACAGACGTCACCAGCGCGGAACTACCAGCGGCAAAAGGTTGGACCTTATTGGTGCAGTCGTGCAACAAAGTTGGACTGGAAGGCCCGAAGCGCTGAGTTACCTTTGACAATTCAGTAATTCAATTTGGGCTAGCGGACAACATTAGGGACCAACGCCATGGCGTCGGTGGATCCTTCCTGGTCTGGTCCTGAAATTGAGTTGTCCGAGGCAACTGACTGTGATGAGTCGCGCTGGTAGAGGCCATTTCGGCTCTTGGCGTGAACGTCGCCAGCGCTGGAACATGATAGGCGAACGGTCGGGCCGCAGCCGAATTCATCTTTTGAGGCAGGAACAGCGCGACTTCGGTGCAGCTGATGGTCAAACGTGGCGCTGTTCGCTGACAGTGCGTGGACTAGTCGCCGCCAACGTCGGCCGCTTAGCGTCGAAAGGCACGGCCAACCTGGTGCGCGTTAGACAACACTCGGGGTTCGATGCGAGCGCTCGCGCGCGCGTTGAAGCGCAACGAAGCCGTCTGCGGATTCGGTGCCTTGGCAGATCCAAACAGATGCAATGCCCGATTGGCCACCATATGTGCTCATGGCAAGGATTGCGCTACTCCTCCATGCGCGGTGCGGCGCGCTCACTTTCAGCGACTGGCGCCGCGCGCCGCGCGCGAGAGCGCGCGCGTCTGGCATTGCGCGGCGTCGCGAGCGGGGGGCGGGGGGGGGGGCTCGCCGCCAGGGGTAGGACGCGCACCGAGCTCAGCGATGGCATGCGGGCTTCATGGGCCGCTCGCGCGCACCGCAGGCTCATCCACCTTAGCGCTGGGCTCGCACGCGGCCATTGCGCGGCGCAATCTACATGGGACGCGCGCGAGATCGCGCGCGCGCAAATGCGCGCGTCGGCACTCGCACGGTGGGCTCGGCTCGGGCAGGATGGGGGCGTTGCGACGTTGGTCGTCAATGGCCAAGTGGCGCCCGAACGCGCTGCGCCCTGGTTCTCCATATCACAACTCGGCTCACGAACGCTTATACCATGGCGCACAGATCATCGCGGCGCACGCGTACGCCCGCGCTCGCGCGGGCGCGCCCGTCGGCCTTGGCAGAGCATGGCGATGAGAGAGACACAGGAGAACGCCCGCGCGTTTTCTAGAACACGCACTTCTCCACCCTCGCTGTTGCGGACCACGTGGACTTCCAAACATGCACGTTGTGCACGGGTGCCCCATCCCATGGCGGGGCGCAGGGGGCCCGTGATGCCCCCCCCCTACCCATGCGCGCGTTCGCGTCGACGCGGGCATGGCGGGCTCTGCATCGCACGCGCGCGGTCACCGACATGCTGGGTTGGAATATGAAGAAGCACCCTCTGCGCTCGCCGCTTTTGGTTAGCAGACTAGTCGCGCTGTGTTGGGGGGGGCCAAGCGGAGTGCAGCGCGCGCCGCGCCAGAGCGCGATTGCAGGCACGCAAGCGCGCGTGCCAACTGCACGTCGCGCGTTGAATTCAGCAGTGCGAACAAGGAGCGCCGCCACATTGGATGGGCGCGCCCCAGCGGCCCTGCGTTGTCCGCGTCGTGGGCACACATCAGAACCGACACGCGCGTGATGGAACAGCTTTTTTGTTGCGCGCGTAGCGCGCGTGAGTACGACATCGCAGCGCAACGCGGCGCCGCTGAAACACGGATGCACAGGTCGACTGTCGCGCGCGCATCCTACCCACTTGCGCGTGCTAGGGCTCTGCAGCCCCTGAGAAATTTAGTCAGCTAGTCACTTCAGCGTCAACACTACATGCTAACACATTGTGTAGGATGCTGGCGCGCTGTGCGCATGTCGCACTGACGCGCCCCGCGGGTTATTGTAATGTCCGTGTGGCACTCAAGCATTCAACGAGAGTACCCCACATGCGCACGCACCCAAAACCAAACCCTGAAACGTACCATTCGTTCGCGTGTAATGGGGTGTCTGGGGAGGTCTGCACGGGGCTTTCGGTGTTCAAATGGGCCACTCAGTAAGTGCTCGACGGGGAATCCATGTAGACGGTTGCCCACGTCGTGCGTCGCTTCCGCCGTCACTTGCAAACGGCGAACCATCTGGGGAATGCAACGTTGTTCTGGCAGGTGCGTGATGAAGTTGCAGGCGCCTGTCCTTCTGTGTGTGTACACGCTCGCTCTAGATGGTTTAGTGATCCATACTCGCTGCCAGGGTGTTTGCAGCGCGAGGAGTGAATCGTTTCTTCTCGTGGATGAGTGCTGATCGTTCTGGCAGCGGCAGTCCTTTCGTCCGGTGGAATGTACCCGGTGCCTTCGCTTGCTTTCTGACCCAAGGGGTAGATAGAAATCGCGGCGCGTCCGTGTCGCGCGGCCCCCGTTTCCAAAATCTGCCCCTGGGCCTTGTCGGGGCCCTGCAGGTTCCTTCTCGGCAACTGTTCGGCGAGAGCTTGGAACTGCATGTTCGCAGTTGGGTCCGCGGGCCGACCCTCAGCTTCTAGGGTCAGAGGGCGAGCAATTTTAGAGATACTCGTGAAGGAGGCTCTCGTTTCCCACAGAGCCTTTGCAGGCTTGTCTCCTTTGTATCGTTGTCTGGTGCAGTATGCCAGCTATGGCTCGGAATCATTTTGTTCCTAAGACATTGCGCTGCAAGGCTGGTGCACTTGCCCAGGTCACAGTTCTTGTCAGCGCGTTGGGCGCCATGTCGGTCAGTGGAGGCTCTGACGTGGAGGTAGCTTCGAGCGCGGCGTTACCACCGCCAGCTCAACGCAGGAGGGCGTCCTCCGCCGCAGCGTCGGCCCGCTCTTCGCCGCAGAGCCCCGCCCAGTGCTTCGCATGCTTGCAGCCTTGCACTCCAACCGACCACATCAAGAAGTAGCACGGCTACACGTTCCACGCTTCGCCGTGTTGGAATCCAGTTCGGGCTCGCACTCGCATCTGTTTGGACACGCCTAACGGCCTCAGGCGCGAGTTGGACATCATGGCATCGGACCCCGAGCAGCGGCGTGCAGGTCTACGGTCATTCGACACAACGCTGGCACAGAACGACCGCGCCATCGCCAGGGACACGCTATCGCAGCAGATCGACGCATACAACGAGGAGATCGAGCGCAGCGCACACCTTGTCCTCAGCGATGCGATGAAGTACACCAAGCAGCAGTACAAGGACGCGCGCTTGAGGGGCATGGACGAAGACGAGGCCAGCGTCGACTGGGACACCAAGGACGATGAGAACCCGATGACGAACGCGAAGGGCGAGGCATGCATTGCAATCGAAGCCCCCGAAGTCTCTCGGCAGTTGGCGGGGGTGGAGCGCCGTGGTGTGAAGCGCATGGCGGACGGCCCAGGATGCAGCTACGGCCGTGTTGCGGCCGCAGGTTCTGCGGGCCCCAGCGCGATTGCGGACCGCCCGAAGGGGGCAACGAGCACCTTGACGAGGAGGCCTTCATTGACGGAGGGCAGCGTCAGGCGACTCCAGGAAGACGTGGCTTCGTCGGGCTCAGCGACTCCCATGAGCTCGCCAGCGGGGGTGCAGGGCCAGAAAGGCATCACTCGCACGCCGCCCATGGGCCAGAAGACCTTTCTGGATGAGAAGGATGCGATTGACAGCGCTCTCCAAGCCATCATCGAGGAGCTCGACGGCTCGAAGCGGATGGGGATCGGGGTCCTGCAGCATTTGGAGGCGGCTCACCAGAAGGTCCAGGACAAGAAATTGACCTTCACAGACCTGCCCCATGACTTCGCCTCGGTGAAGGAAGACCTCCAGCGCGTGGTTGCCGCGTGCAAGACTGAGAGGAGCAAGATCCCTGACGCCAAGAAGGAGCAGGTGCCCGCGCTCCAAGATGCCTACACTAACATGCTGAAGCAGAAGACCGATGCGGTAACCAAGGCAGTCGCCCTCCAAGATCACTTGCAGCACAAGCTCAAGAAGGCGACATCAAACGAGAGGTCCATGTACCAGGTTAGGAGGTGGAAGAAGGAGAAGATGTCCCAAGCTTTGGTCAAGGGGGGCGCCTCAGCTCCGTTCGCCAAGCACTCCGCCGACATACTTACTACTGCCGCCGAGGTTGTTGGCGAGGGAGGCCCTGCAAAGGTTGCCCTGCGCGATCGGACCCAGGATAACCCAATCGAGGTGCAGTTCGATACCACCAAAGTGGCGGTCTGGACGAAAGACAACGCCACCGTCGACAGCCATGAGACCGCCCTCTGGCACAACATCATGAACATGTTCGGCCCAAGCTTCGGGACCTTCCTGAAGAGCAAGATGGAGTCCGTGACGGCCGAGCTCAGGAACCACGCGAACTGGCCAGGGGCGCTCGGCAGGATGACGGGTTGTTGGCCTACTGCGTTGGATAACATTTTGCCGTTCGACGCGAAGGATGTGCAGTCCAGGGGAGCCGAGATGTGGATCGTGGGCGCCAAGATGGATGCGATGAGGATGCGCCCAGCGAATGTGCCACTGCCTGGCGCCCCGTGCCTCATCTACGCGGCGGCGGGCCCTCTGCTGATCCACGCGGTGGAGATGAAGTCCTTCCTCGACGTGGGAATCACCGTGGCCGACTACGAGTCGCACCAGCAGACGCCATCGGGCGTGGAGTGCATGAAGGCGGGCTCCGCGATCATGCTGTGCGACGGCGACGTTGCCTACGTGCCTGCTGGCTGGCACTGGCTGCTCGTCGCGATGGCCTCGATTCTTTCCGACGCGAAGGCTGGCGAGGATGGCGACGCCAAGTCCAAGCCCAAGGGTCGCGTGAGAGCGACCGCCAAATCTCAGATCGACGACGTGTCTAAGGATGCCTACGGTTTCGCTGCCGTGGCCAATATCTTCTCGGAGAAGTTGGTGGAGCCGCTTCCTGCGAATGTCCGTTTGTCCATTCGGTCGTGTAACCAGACGCACTTCGCGTCGAAGTCGGGCAGGGCCATGTGGACGGAGAGGGGGGCCCTCTTCGATAAATACTTCGCGGGGTGAGCCGACGCCCAGCTCGGCGCCCAGCCCGACGCCCAGCCCGACACCCAGCCAGACGTGTCGCACCAGAGGCGGAGAACCACAGTTTTGTCTCATCAAGTCTGTTCTTGTTATTATGTTTGAGCTTCGCTCGGGTGGCACCTGCACTCTCATGTTTACAAGCCTTCGGCACTTCACGCCATCGTGTCTGGGTTGGGCCATCTTGGATGCTCTGTGGGGTGTCGTGGGGGTTCCTCTCGGGGACCTCTTCGCTGCAATGTGATGTGTTTGAGGGGGCCGTTCAGGAGCCTCTTGGGATCCTTGTTCGGGTTGTTGCCGTCTCTTGCGGGCGTCTTGGGGGCTTAAGTCTAACTCCACAGTGTCGCGAGGATGAGGACAAGGGGCGGGAGGAGTAGGATGGCGATGCCAACGGGGAGGGTGAGGAGCGGGAGGAGGAGGAGGAGGAGGACAACGACAACAATGACGACGATAAGGACGGTGACGGGACGGATGAGGTTGACGACGGAAACGGGGCTGAGGGAAGAGGAGGGAGGCGAAGGGGAAGATGAGGATGATGACCATGGGAGGGTGGTAAGACCATATGGGGAATGAACATACTCATGAAGAAATGGAGGAGGAGGATGGATGCAGGAAGATGGAGGAGGAGTTATGAGTAGGAGTAGGATGGAGGAAGGATTACGAGTAGGAGTAGGAGCAGTAGGAGGAGCTAGGAGTAAGAGGAAGATGGGGGGCAAAGTAGGAGTAGGAGTCGGAAGAGTAGGAGTAGGAGTAGTAGTAGGAGTAAAATGAAACGGAGGAGGAAGATGGGCGAATGAGGGGTTAGGAGGAGGAGGAGGATGGGGACGAGGAAGTCGACGCCGACGACGCGGGGAGGGATTACGACGGCGACGACGGGGACGACGACAACGACAGCGCGGCGTGCCGTGCCCAAGTGCCGTGCCGCGACGCGCCGTGACTCTAACTGTGCCCGCGTGTCGTCGTGCCGTGTGTCGTCAAGGCGTGCGCTCGAGCGAAATGGCGCGATGCTGTGTCTTCGGTGCGCACTCGCGCGTCCGCTTCAGTTGAGGCTCGACGTTTTGCGCGGCGCTCTTGCGTCCTGCTGTTCCGATCGGGCGCGCGCGTTGCAGCGCGAGATTGACTCGGTCGGGCGCGCGCTTGCGGTTTCAACGCTCGTTGGCGCGTTCGGTCGCAATGAAAGTTGCGTCGGCGCGCGCTCTTCGATTGCTAACTCAGCAGAAAAAAAAAGACATTCGTTGTGTTGCTGGGCGTTTGTAAGCGGCCAATCTGTTTGTGCTACCGTCTCTAGCGGAAAAACGCTGCGTGGCCCGAGTTTCTAGGTGCCCCACGCACGACAGGCTGTTTCCCGTAAACTCGTGCCTCCCCAGGCGCCGGTGCGCCTACGGCGGCGGGCGGAGCTCTGGCAGCGATTGCTGGCCTGTCGCCTTTGCAGCTTCTGCTAGCTCAGAACTGGGTCATGACTGAGTCGACCGAGGTGCGGTACCGCGCGACGGTGGCGACCTTCGACAGGGCCGCACAGATGTGCAACAACGTGGGCTTCCGATGGCTGACCACGACTGGCTTGGCATCCGTCGCGTCTCGATGAGCCTCTCGCTATACGCTGGCGTGGAGCGGGGTTTCGATGCTCGAGAGACGGGGGCCGCACTGCAGAGCGTCGGGCCCAGGATGCGCATTCAGTTTCGGGAGGCCGCGTTCGGGTTCGGGGAGATCGGAAGCGAGTACCACCTGATGATCGATGACTACGGGGTCGCGGATCTAGAGGGCATCATGAGAATGATCAACACTCGAGAGGGCTGGGATCAAGAGAGCCTTATCGACCGGGTCGAGATGGAGATCTTGATGGGGCCCGCGCGGATGCACGAGTAGTCACGTGCACTCCATGGGGCCCAAATTGTCCTCGAGTGCGGCCCTTCGGTCTTCGGAGGGGCACTTGAACAAGAAGGGCTTAGGGCGGGGTCGAGGGATCTCGAAGTTGGGCTTCTTGAGCGAGGCCTTCGCCGACATAGGCTCGTCGCAGGACCTCGGCAGGACGATGGCGCGTTTAAGCTTGCCGAAACACGTGTCTACCAAGATAGAGAGGGAAGGGCGCGGATATCCTCAAGTCGCTGCGAGTTGCGAAAGAGGCCCACCGCGCCTTCTCGGGTCAATGAGAGTGACCTCGGGCGCGGTTTCCCTCAACCCGTCCGAGATGCAGCAGAGGGCGACCCCAGCCTCCCCGCCTGGAGCTTGCGTTGCACGCGGGGCCTCTACTCTTCTGTGCCGGGGCGGTCGACAGCGCGACATCTTCCCTATCTGTTTTCGCCCTTGTCCTTCGTGGGCCTCCGAGAACCTTCAGAGCGATGGGATTTTTCTCGGTCAGCTGAGCGGCGGCATGAGAAAAGCAACCACAGGAGTGATATGGTGAATGAGATGGCTGAGGCGATCAATGACATACTTGGTGGCGACGGCCCGCGAGACCTTCCTCGACGCGGCGCCGATCAGCCGCCGCTGGCTGTCCACGCCGAAGTCCATCGGGAACTGGAAGGGTCGGCGCGCCGCTTCGGAGAGCCCCCCGCTGACCTCGACGGCCCAGGAGCCCTTGCGGAGCTTCGGGCATCGCAAGCTTACCACGGGGAGGCCGTGGCTATTGCCCCGGCTGGCTTCGACAATGTCGACCGCATCTCGCTGCCCGCCGCTTCCGTGTCTCCCCGGGGCCTGGAGCCGCTGGCTGCTGATGCGGGCAGGAAAATCGCCAGCCGTTCGCAAGATATGCCTTCGCCTCGAGAGCTGGGGCTTGAAAGCATTCGCATGGAGGGACCGCGGCGTTTATGCGTGGACCCCAGCCTCGCAATCCGAAGCTGTGCCCCAAGGTGCTCAAACGTCTGGTGGATTAACTTTTTTAGTGCCAGGCTGGGCTGCGAGCGCCCGGTGGGGCAGTCTTTTGCTCGCAAGATCCGATTTGAGCATGATCTTGGATGCCCGATACTCGTCTTTTCGTCTCTGCGAAGCCGACAAGGTTGAGCTCGCTTCAGGAGGGGCCTTCAGCCAGATCACGGTTGTTGGAGACGCTCCGATCGCCGTGGCGGGCGTGGACATAGCCGACGTATTATATCACATCCCGTTGCTTTTGCGGTTGCAGGAGTTTTCGGCCTGCCTCCTGTTCGGGCAGGAGATTCGATATCAGTGATGTTGACGGTGTGGCCTTTTCTCCATTCTCAGCGCGTTGTTCCCTGTTTCTGTTGTCCACCCATGCAACTGCGATGCGTGTGATGATGGCGATGCTGGTGGCGCGCCTTCGACGGCGTGTAGTGACGATATTGCGCTGTGATGTAATCTCCTTGCCGCCCCTGGTTGCGCTTCAAGTGAACCGATGCCACTGTCGACCTCGCGGCCAATCTTAGCACCAAAGGATTCAGCGATCGATCCCAGCATGCTCGCCCCTGGGGAGATCACCAGTCCCTCCGACATCTGCACGACCCAGGGGGCGTCGCATTCCCGCGCATCCGGCAGCGCGAGCACAACCAATGTCGTAATCAACCGTGCTGCCGTTATCATAACTGATCTTACTATACATCCCTTTCCAGCGTTCTCATTATCGATCTCATTGTCGACGTCACTATCGACGCCAAGGGGGGGCGCCCCCAGCCACCGGTCGCCCACCGCCGACGGAACGCCGACGGGGCACCACCGGGACACCACAGGACACCACGGCGAGACACCCGTGGCCACCGTGCGCCCACCAGGGGCGGAAGGGCTGCCTTTTGCATCCGAATCGCCCAAGCGACGGCGGGGCCACTCCATTCGCGCGCCCACGTCGCTTCGCCGCGCCTCGCCCGCACGCGCGACGCGAACACGAATCCGAATCCGATTCCCCGGCGGGGGGCCTTCCGTACCCCTGCAAGCCCACCCCCAACACCCGATATATATATATATATATATATATATATATATATATACATACATACATACATACATACATATATATATATATTTATATATATATATAAATATAATATATATATATATATATATATATATATACATATATATATGTATATGTATGTATGTATATATATTATATATATATATATATATATATATACACACATAAACATGTATCTGCCGGCGGAAGGGGATCGGGGCCGCCAGGCCGGTACCTGCGCCCCCCATGGCCGACCCGGGGCTCCGGGGGCGCTCCTGGGGTCCTGTCCGGGCCAAGAGGCCTTCAAGACGTGCCCAGGGAGGCGCAAATGGCCCCCAAACCGGTCCTAGACGGCCCCGGGGCGCTCAAAGATCGCCCCTGGACGCTCAAGATGGCTCCCATTGAGCCCAAGAAGCCGCTACAGCGCCCCAGCTTGCATTCCAAGAAAGCCCCAAGCGGCCAACATCATTGATTCTGCATAGGAAAACGTGCGTTCTTGGCATCTACGTGTTTTCTGTCTTCACGGCGCGCACGACGGTACAAGAGGCCCCAAAAACGGCCCCAAAAGGCGACCAGCCCGGCCCACGACAGCCCGAGGAGCGGCCAAGGCGTGGCCAGAGGGCCCCATGAGGCTCCCAAAACGTTCCATGGCGGCCCCGGAGCGCCCAAAGTTAGCCCTTGGACGCCCAAGACGGCTCTCACAGCGCCCAAGAGACCGCGAAGACGCCCCAAGAGGCTTTCCAAGAGGGTCCCAAGAGGCCAAAATCATTGATTTGCATAAGAAAACGTACATTCTTAGCATGTGGGAATGGTCGGTCTTCGCAGCGGTGACGACGGTACAAGAGGCCTCCAGGAGAGTCCCAAAACGGCCCAAGAGGCTCCAAAGACGTCCCGAGAAGGGGGCCAAGATACCCCAAGAGCTCCCCAATACGACCTAGGAAAACTCCAACACGGCTCCAAGAGGAGCCCAAGAGGAGGAGGAACGAGGAATGAGGAAGAGACATGACGAAGCAGATAATGTTTACCTCGTTATCCATGACAGCTGTGTGTGTGTCTCAGTGCGGTCAGCGCTCGACCAGCTAGAACCTAAGCGCCCGCGAAGCGCGCGACGGTTTTTAGCATATAGATGTGTATATATCTATATATATATATATATATATATGTATACATGTATGTGTATTACACATTTACTTACACATATACATACACAGACATTTGCATGTACATACATTTATGCAAGGCAGCAGTGACGCTTCGCGTCATGCATCTTTGTCCTTGAAGTTTGGTACGCAGGCGAAATGGTAGGAAGGTCAAGCCGACAATTTAGCGATAACTCGTTGTTGTTTTTTTTTGGCATCGCCGTTTTAATAATGTTATCCGCCTTCCTCTATGCTTCTTTTTCTGCGCATTCTCCCCATCCTCAGCTCTTGGGTGCTTCCTCGGACCACTTTGCCTCCAACCGCGGTCTCCCTGAACGACCTGGTCTCGATTTGGAATGCTTCGGAGGGTGTCTTGGGGCCATATTGGGCCGCCATGGGGCTCTCTCGGGGCCATATTGAACCCTTCTTGTGCCGGTTTGGGGGCTCTCTTCGACTACCTGGAAGCCCTGTCGGATGGTTGTGGGGCGATTCGGGAGCCTCCCAGGCGGCTTCGGACGCCCAGAAGACCGCCGTCTTGGCGCGTCGGGAAGCCGAAAAAAGAACATCCGCAACATTCATTAAACACCGTCAGAAACTCAATGGTTTTTGCCTCGTGGTTCCTTCTTGGAGTGCTTTTGGAGGCCTCTTGGGAAGTTTCGGAGTGATCTTTGGGGGTCTAACGGCTTCTTGGGGGTCGTCGTGGACCGCATTGGGGCTCTTTGGGGTCGTTTCGGGAACGCGACGGAAAGCGTGGAACCCGTCTGGGGCCGTCTTCGGGCTCTCGTGAGGTTCTCCCAGGTCGTCTGATCGCAGGACCAAATTCGTTAGTTTTTGTTTGGGGGGGCGCCCCCGGCCCTACAAAAATATATGCATAGGAATGTGTGTATACATATGTATGTACAGATTTGCACTTATATAGGTATACACATGCATATGTATATGTATACGCACATGAGCATGTATATATGTATGTGTGTATGTATGTGTGCATGCATGCATACATGCACGTATGTGTATATGTATGCGTGTATGTATGCACGCTTGCATGTATGTATGGATGGATGGATGGATGTGTGTATGTATATGCATGTGATGTATGTGTAAATATACATACATATGTACGCGTACATGTACATGTACATGTACACACATATATATATAATACATATTCACACATCTATATATATATATATATATATATATATATATATGTTTCATACGTTTCTGTGTGTTTGTTCTTTTTTATTACCCCGACCGCCCCCTTTAAACACCGGACCTGCCCCCAGGGACGCCCCCGACGTCTTTTCGGACGTTTCGGCGGCCCCCCAGATGCCCTTGGAAAAGGTCCCCTGGCCCTTCCGGGTCTCCCCGGGCGCCTTGCCGGGCGTTGCGAGCAGATTCGAAGCAATCAGAAAGGTCATCGGAGAGACAAGAGAGACCCAAGACAGCACAAGAGCGTTGCTAGGGAATCTCGAGTCCGAAGACAGCCCACGAGGCCCCCAAGACGAAAAGAGTTGAGAGATCCCCGAAGAAAAAACATCGTGGCCCCCCAGAGGGCTTGAAGACGGCCCAAGAGGGCCCCAAGACTGAGCCCCGAGACTGCCCACAAGAAGCCCCAGATGCCCCCAGAAGGCTCCCAAGAGAGACCCACAGCCATGGGAGACCCCCAAGAAGGCCACTGGAGGCCCCCAACAGGGCCCTAGATGGCTTCAGAAGACCTCTGGAGGGTCCCAGCTCCCCAAGACGGCCCAAGAAGGCCCCAGGACGGCCCAAGAGGGCCCCAGGAAGACCCAGAAGAGCCCCAAAAACGCCCAGACGGCGTCCTCCATGCGTTCGCTGCGCTCACGCCAGCCCGCCTGTCTTTCCCGTACCTCTATCAATTGTTGTTTTTGTTTCTCAGACTCTCTCTCTCTCTCTCCCTCTCTCCCTCCCTTCTCCCCTCTGCCTTCTTCGTCGACCTCCACGTTCGTGGCATCCGATGGCCATCCTCATGCGCCCGCTCCTTCCGCTGGACCTTCTCCCCGTTTTTCCCCCTTTCCGCCTCTTCAGTCCCTCCATCATCCCTGCTCCCTTCCCGTTCCCCGTTCATCGACAGGTGCCATCGCAACAGTTTGATGCTTCGTCGTTTGCCAGCACCTTCGCGCGTGAGCAAGTCATCATTCCTTCCCCACTCCTATGCACAAGCGTGCAAGCGCATCGGGCGAACGCTGTTCGCCCGTCAAGGCCTCGAGGTCCCCCCTGCTGAAGCAAACGATGATGTATTGTTTTGCCAAGGAAGCGTCCGGAGCAAGGCGCATGGCGCGAAGCGCCAATGCAGTCATGTATATATATATATATATGTATAAACAAAAAACAAGTGGGTGTGCTTGTGGTTGTGTTTGTGGCTGTTTGTGTTTGTGTGTGTCTTGTGTGTGTGTGTGAAAATATGTTGTACGCATCGTGGTCTCATATTTGCATCATTTTTCTCATTGCTCCCACGTGATTTATCATCCCCGCCCACTCGTTGAACTTCCGAGGCCCCTTCCGAGCTGACAGTTGCGCTTCGCCAGCGGCTCGAAGGCCCCTGCGACCGAAGTCGAATGTCCCAGCCGGATTCTGAGCGACCCCCAGCGTGCACACGCGCCTGGATTTACTCGGTCGGGCAGGAACCCAGCTCACAACACGAAGTAATGTTGGTGGTGGTGAGGAGGAAGAGGAGGAGGATGGGGGATGCGGAGGAGGAGGAGGACGAGGACGAGGAGGAGGAGGAGGAGAATAAGGAGGAAAAGGAGGAACACGACCGGGAGGACCAGGAGGACCAGAAGGAAGAGGAGCAGTCACAGGAGGAAGAGGTCCCTTGGGGGATGCCTCCTCGAGACTTCCGCTCCGCCCCGCTGAGTTCCTTCCTCCTCCTCGAGGCTCTCCGCCCATGGGGCAGGCCCCTGTCGCCGGCGAGGCTCCATCGGATGGGTCCTGATGGGGGCCGCTGACCCCGCCGAGGCCTCTGGGCGGTGGGGGGAAGAGACCTCGGTCCGGACTTCGGGGGGGAGGAGGTGAAAGCTCCCCTGGGCCCCCCCCCCACCCCATTTGGACCGGGGAAGACTCCAGGAGGAGAAGCCTCGGGGAGAGCTCCCCAGGCTCGGCGACAGCCCCCCCCGCGGGAGACCCCGGGGCACCCGGGGGGGGGGGTCTCGCGAGGCTTCGGGGGCAGGGAGAAGTGAGGGCGGCCATCCTTCCTCAGACTCGCTTCGTTCCTCTCGTCCACCGCTCCTCTCCCCTCGCCCCCCTCCCTGCCCACGCCGCGAGCACTTATTTCAGCCTGGCAGTGTCCGGAGATTTCCCGACACCTCTGCTGCGTTATACGCTGCCTCCGGTGGAGCGGGCATGCGCGGCCTTGGCCGCGGCGCGGCTTGGCCTTTTTGTTTGTGATTTTCCTTTTTGAACCAGCGTGTGCCTTTGATTTTTGGTCTTTTGCACAGAGGCTCGCGAGCGCCCGCTGAAAGCAATCGTCGGCCCCCCCCCCGCGCTGATGGGTGAGGGGCCATTGAGGTCGGGGCTTCCGGAGACCAGGACTCGGCAGGCCAAGGCTCTGCGAGATGCGGCGCGAGAGAGCGAGTGGAGAAGAGTTCGACCCAGTGCTGCAGCCCTTCTTGTCTGCGCCAATGGCCCAGACCACCAACTGCCCAGGGACGGTTTCGAACTTGTTCCCGACTTCGTGAGGTTGTCGACCAGACGAATCTAGGCGTCCCAGACAGGGTCGGAGCAGCTGGGGTCAGAGGATCGGTCCGCATCGCCGATGAATCGGCGATGCGGCTCGATGTGGAGCCCGACTATATCCGCGCTGATGTCGCCGACGCATCGCCGACGTCGCCGATGCATCGTCGATGCATCGCCAATGCATCGGCGATGAATCTCCGATGCATCGGCGATGCGGCGAGATCCACCGACCCCATCTACTCGGACCCCAGCTGGGAGGCGTCTAGTGTTGCAGCCCTTCCTGGCTGCGCCAGTGGCCTGGACCACCAACTGCCTGGGGGCGGCTTCGAACCTGCTCCCCAGCTTCGTGAGGTGGTCGACCGGACGAAGTCGTGGGGCCAGCCTCGGGGACATACGACGGCGGGGCGTCCATCGAAGAAGACACAACGACTGACATAGATGTAAACGTTCGGAGGTCCGCACGGACCTCCGACTGGTATTCTGTGTTTGAATAGTTTTGTTATTACTCTAGTGCACCCTCGATTGTGGTGCGTCTGAATAGCCCCTTGGGGGTGTATCTCCGAGTTCCGTCCTTTTTCGAGCGGCCAATTCTTGGGGGGAGCAGGGGGATTAGGGCGAGAGATCGCCTCCGACCAGAATTCCCTGTTCGCGGGCCCCCCCCTGAACATGAGCTCGCAGGGGCCATGCTGGAGCGGTGTCGTGGGAGTGATGGACGCGGGCGTGAAGGGAAACTGAATTGGGGCTTCCTTCAAAGGAGGAAATGGGACCATACCGCTACCCTTGCCTTGTTTTCGCCTTTTTGGGCGTCCTGGGAGGTCCGTTCCGAAATTCTGGCCAGAACGCACCCCGAGAGAGGTGCGGGGAGTAGCGATATTGGTATTTTTCCTCTTCGGAGCAATGGTTCTGGCCAACAGGAAAGGGGGGCGAGGTTCGAGGTCTGAGGTTCGAGGAGATTGTTCGCCTTTTTTCTGTCTCTGGTAGCCCGTTTCGGGCACTGGGACGGTCAAAAACAGGTCGAGGGTGAAACATTGCACGAAGTGGAAGCTGGGAGGGGTCTGGGGACCGACTTTGAGCGGACTTGGCTTTACCCCCCTTGATCATCATCGTTTCACCGATCCCTCTTCGAACTGGGCCATGGTATCTCAACCCCACCATCCCGCCAACCCAGCTGGGGATATGCCCCTCGAAACCCCAAGGGAACAGCCTACATTCCCATCCAGGGAGGTGAATCGGCCACTGGGGCCCAGGCCACGCTGCTGGTATAGGAATCGGCGAAACGATGCTCACTTGACCGATGTTCTCGGGGCCCATCCAGTTCAGACCCCCGGCAGCCTTCCAGGTGTGCCCAGGCTTGAACGTGGAGCTGCAGAGGAAGAGCGAAGAGAGCGACGAACGCGGGGGCGGCGCGCGAGCCACGCGAGCGAGGCGAAGGGCCGTTGTCAACTGCGGCGTGCGCCCACGGCGGCCCGCGTGCTCTGTTCGGGTGGTGGCAGAAGTGCCCCTGGCCCAAGGTGCCCCCAGGATCTCCAAAGAGCCCCCACGGCCTCCAGAGCACCCCTCACGAGGCCCAGGGGGGCCCAGAGGGCTCCAAAGTGGAGCGACAAGCTGGGGGCCGCTTGGGCCAGGGGCACCTTCGACATTCCCCGATCTGTAGAAGGGCGGGTCGCCGCCACGGCGGCGGCTCAAGGCTCGAAGGCCTAGAAGAGGGGCGGCATCGGACGAGAGGGCTCTCGGCGGTTCTCCAGCCTCGGGGCCCTGGGATCCAGGCGTTGAATCGTTTTCATACCAGGCGATTTCGCCCGATCTCGGGCCCCAGCACCATCACAGATCGATCCGGCTCGAAATGCAGCAGAAAGATGGGGACAGGGGCTCCGGTCATGATTTTGCGACATTGCATTTGTTTCCCAACGTCAGATCTCAAGGCCTTGCGCAGCTGCGCCTCGCCTGAATCGTTCTGGGGGCGCCCGAGTCGTCGCGAACGGCCGCCGGAGGGACGAGTTCTGCTTCGAAAGCCAGGCGGCAAGGATCTCGTGGGTCGGACGACGGGCTGGGGCAGGGAAAGAGGGGGCTTTTTACGACATCTACTGCATGCAGCCGGTCTCGGCCCCGCCGCCGGGCGATTCCCTCGATACACGGGCGCCGTCGTGCGATGGGAGGCGCGGGGAGACCCAACTACGCGAGCTGATTTGCTAACCTCGCAGTTGCTACCCCCCCTCTCATACGCCAAGCCTGAGAGTTGAGGCTCGAGGATCTAGGTTTTTGGCGCGCTTGGCTCTGTGTTGGCCTCTGGGGACCTCTGGGGACCTCTGGGGACCTCCTGGGGCCTCCAGGGCCGAGGGCGTCGTCGGTCGTAGCCGGGATGGAACGAACAAGCAGGGCCGCCTATCGGGGGCGGCTAGGACGAGGATCAATCCGTTCCAGAGCGTTGCGGAACGTTGTGAGAAGGCCGCGGCTCCCGAGACATCTTCCAGAGCCGCTGGATTTCAGAGATTCTCGATTCCTCCTCACTCGATGTGATTATCGTCCTAGCTTCGTCTCAGCCTACGACTCGATGCGATTCGATCCGCAGGCTGGTGCCGCGATGCCGATTCGATTCGGTTCGGCTTGATTCACTGGCATCGGCTGGGGCCAGCTGGAGAGCCGGGCGCGGCGATCGGATTTCGATTCGATTCGGGGCGATATGCTGGCGATCCGATCTTTTTGCGGCCCGATCCGATTTCGCGATCCCATGCAGTTCAGGCCTGACAAGTGTCAGAGGAGGAAGAGGTTCCCCTTCCTCCACCCTTCCCTCGTTCTCCCCATTGTGGGCCTCCTGTGAGGCCATCGTCGCCACCGCTGGCTTGGCCTCAAAATCCTAGTCAGAATGCACCCCTTGAGAGGTCCAGGGAGTAGCGATATCGGGGTACCTTTCGGTTTCCCCAGAGTGGGATTGGCAAGTAGTGAGTGCAGTTGAGAGGGGGTTCGTTGTTCAGCCTTTCACGCTGCGCTGAGAGATTGTGGCCCTCTGGGTCGAGTGCGCAGGCTCGCAGGCTTGCTACCCGCAGCACGTCTTGGTTCCACCCCATCATGGCTTTGGCCAGTATAATCGGAGTTTACACTGATGATCCTGTACCTGTTGATCATTTCTTTTGTGATGGCGGCATATTCTTTGGTGATATTTTTACATTTCTATGCATGTTCTTTATTACCCGGACCCCCCCCCCCCTAAACCGGACCCCACCCCCAGGGACGCCCCAGACGCCTTTTAGGACGTCTCGGCGGCCCCGGGGACGCCCTTGGGAAAAGGTTCGCTGGCCCTTCCGGGCCTCCCAGGGCGCCTTTCCGGGCCTTGCGAGCAGACTCAAAGCGATCCGAGGGATCATCGGAGAGGCGCAAGAGAGACCCAAGACAGCACAAGAGCGCTCCAAGAGGAACTTCGATGGTCCGAAGACGGCCCACGAGTCCCCCGAGACGCCCCAAGAGGCCGTTAAGAGAGCCCCGAAAAAGCAAACATCGTCCCATTCCTTTGGGCGAATGTATATTTCTAGCATATCAGCTTTTTAGGTCTTCGCAGCGTCCAAAGACGGCCCGATGGGCCCCCGATATCGCCCCAAAAACTGCCCCAGAGAGCCCCCAGACTGCCCACAAAAAGCCCAAGATGGTCCCAGAAGGCTCCCAAGAGAGACCCACGAAAGCCATGGGAGACCCCCAAAAAGGCCACTGGAGGCCCCCAAGAGGGCCCTAGATGGTTGCAGAAGACCTCTGGAGGGCCCCGGCTCCCCCAGACGGCCCAAGAAGGCCCAAGGACGGCCCAAGAGGGCCCAGTGGCGGCTCAAAAGAGCACCAGACACGCCCAGACGGCGTTCTCCGTGCGCTCGTCGCGCTCACGCCAGCTCGCCTGTCTCTCTCGTACCTCAATCACCCTCTCTCTCTCTCTTTCTCTATCTCTCTCTCTCTCTCTCTCTCTCTCGCTTCTTTTTTTTTTTTCTCTCTCTCTCTCTTTCTCTTTCTCTCGCAACATTTTGTTGCTTCGTCGTTTGCCAGCACCTTCGCGCGGGAAAAGATCATCACTCCTTCCCCACTCCTGCGCACAAGTGTGCAAGCGCATCGGGCGCACAGAAAAATTAGCGGATCGCCAGTCCAGGCCTCGAGGTCCCCCCTGCCGAAGCAAACGATGATTGACTGCTTTGCCAGGGAAACGTCCGGAACAAGGCGCATGGCGCGAAGCGCCAATGCAATTTTGTATGTATATATTTATACATATATATATATGGATTTATCATGCGGCGTTGGTTCAGTGAAAAGGCACCTCCGATTATGTAGCCGAGTTGACATTGGGTGCCTCGCTTCTTTCGAATTCCGTGGTTCCGCCCGCTGGCGTGGGCTCGCGAGCGCCCGACTGCCTCTTTTGCGTCACCTCCTCGTCCTAGTCTTCCTCCTCACCTCGGCAGCGAGCGAGGGGGGGGGAGTGAGAACGATAATGTTTTCTCAGAAGGCAGCGGGGCTTCCCAGAAGCCTTCGCGCCTTCTCCGAGGTTTTTTGTGTCTTCGGAAAATATTTAGACAACTTCCCAGGAGGCCAGGGCACTTTCGAGCCTTCCGAAAAGGCCCGCCCCTTCTCACTTCCCCCCGGGTTTGCCGCCGCTCACCCCTTCTTTCCTTCGTCTTCGTCATGTTCCATGCCCTCGTTGCATTCGACCGCGGAGCACGTGTTTCTGTCCGCGCGCGTAAGAGCGATCGAAGGTTTGGGGAGTGAGAAGGCAATGACGCAACCATGACAATTCATCGTTCTCCGTGTCGTGCAGGAAGCGCGTCCAGGCGAGGCGAAGCTGCAACAGCGGGCGAGGGGGGGGTCAGAAGCCGCACGTGGGATTTTTCAGACCAAGCAAGTGTTCCGTTTTCCATCCCACAGTGACAAATGTAGATGTATATTGCCATTGTGTGTGTGGGTGTTTGCTCGACCCAGTTGTGTTGTGATAGCCCGGCTGATAGCCCGGTGATGTTCCGTGGTCGTCGCGCGCGATTGCGTGTAGTTGTCCCGTTGTTGCGTTGTGGCTGACTTGTTGTTGTCATGCGCGTGCCGTGGTTTCAGGTGTTATGGGGCCAACAGTGATATTATGTTCCGTGAAGCTTCGCGAGCGGGCGACAGGCAATGAGGAGCTGTAGCCATAGAACATGTTTTTCCATTGCTGCGCTGGCGGCGGGTGCCGAAGGGTCGTGCTTGTCCTTCGCGGACGTTACATTGTATTCCCGTGCGGTTATCATCCCAGGCTGATTCTTTGCGGCTCTACAGTTGTCGTAATAGTTCCCCGTTTAGTTGGCCCATGCAGCTTGTGCGGTTGCCCCGTAGTTTTCCGTGCTCATGGGCACGTTCGAACAGTTAAAGCGTGCAATCCCTAAGCATGCCTATACGGCAACCCTTCGGGTGATCAGGAGATTCGGGGGGAGGAACCAACGTCTTTCTCCTTACCGATCTTGAAGTTGATCTCACTCCATCGATCTCACTCGATTGATTTTGCAATTGATCTCGCTGTTGATCTCACTCTCTCAGTATTCCTTTCACGATCGATCTCACAATCACTCCCACTATCGATGTCACACTCGATCTCACTATCGATACCACTATCGATATCACTCGCAATCTTACGATCGATTATACGATTGATCTTGTAATTGATCTCACAATCAATCTCACTCGAACGATCTCGCGACCGATCTCACCATCGATATCACAGCCGGTGTGTATTGTTATCACAGTCGATCTCATTATCGATCTCATTACCGATCTCACTGTCGATCTCACTATCGACCACGGGCTACCACGGGTCACCACTGGGCACCGCACCGCAGGACACCATCGAGACATTGCAGGACACCTCGTGACTCCACGCGACACCAGGGGACACCATCGGGACACCACAGGGAGACACCCCCAGCCACCGCCGGCCAACACGGGGGGGAGGCGGACTTTTGGCTTGGTGGCGACCCAGCCTGAGGAGGGTTCATTCCTCTCGCCCGCCCACGCAGCCTCGCCTCGTCCACACGCACGACGCGAACCCGAATCCGAAACCGGTTTCCCGGTGGGGGGCTCTCAGTTTCATTGCGATCTCACCCCCAATGTCCGATATACCTATATATACACATATATACACAGACATACACACATATATATATATATATATATATACATATATTTGTATGTGTATACATGTATGTACGTCCAGTATACATATATACATATATAATTATACTCATGCATTCTATATCATAATATTACCTATACGACCACCCTTCGCGTGATAAGGAGGTTGGGGGGTAAAGAACCAACAGAGGACAACTGTGATGATTGTGACGGTGGCGATGCCGGTGATGCGTTCACGAGCTGACGACGATGCAAGACGACGATGTTGACGACAATGCATGATGGCAATGGGCTAACACACTGGCAGGACACCACGGGACACCAACGGGACACCGACGGGACACCACGGCGGGGCACCCCCGGCCACCGCACGCGGACAACGATGGGACACCGAAGGGATACAACGTCTGGAGACCTCGGTAGCGCACCACGGCGGGATCCCCCTGCCACGCGAGCCCACCGTAGGAGCGGTCTGCTGTCTTGACCCGCCATAGCCACAGCGAAGTGATTTCTCTCGCCCGCCCGAGCAGCTTCCCCTCGCCCGCCCGCACGTCACGCACCCGAAACCGAAACCGATTTCCGCGTGGGGCGCTCTCGGTTTCATTTCGATCTCAACCCTCGCACCTGCGATAGAGACCGTTTCGACCACCCTTCGAGTGATAAGGAGGTTGGGGTGTAGAGAAACAAGACTGAGGACAACTGCGATGATTGTGATGGTGGCGATGCTGGTGATGCGCACACGAGTTGGCGACGAAGCAGGACGACGATGCTGGCGACAACGCATGATGGCAATGGGCTACCACTCTGGCGAGACTCCAACGGAACACCGACAGGACGCCACAGCGTGACACCCCTGGCCACCGCCCGCGGACTCCGACGGGACACCATGACGGAATACCACGGCGGTTGCCCGGGTCACGCCTGCCCACCAGAGGCGCGGTTTTTTGTCCTGACCCGCCCCAGCCACAGCAGAGTCACTCCTTCCTCCAGCCGAAGCCGATTTCCCTCCATAGGCCAGAGCTGCGCGTACTGACGGCTGCGGGCCGTGCGGCCCCCTTCGTAAGTTGCTTGTGTTCGCTCGCTTCTCGAGGCCGCCAGTCTGGGCGGCGGCCCGTTCGGCCGCTTCGCGTGTCGAACTGCAGGCGCCGCCGTAGTCATGGCGGCGCGCCCAGACTTCTGTTTCATTTTAGCAACCAAGGAAAGAGCAGCGCGTTCTGTGGTCGCTTGGAGGTGGGGGCTGGGGATCCAGACCCCCCCCCCTCTGGATGGAGGGGGGAGGGTCAACCCCCCCTTCCTCCCGTGACGGAGGGGGGGGGGTTCAACCCCCCCTGCTTCCCCTCTCCTCGGGCCGGCGCTTGCGTTGGAGGCGGCTGGCGACGGCGGCGGGGACAACGATTTCCATTTCTGGGCCGGCGCCGGCGGCGGCGGGCGGCGGTAGCGGGGAGCGTCGACGAGTGCGACGGTGGTGGTGGTGATGGTTGTGGTGGTGGTGGTGGTGGTGACGGTGGTGGTTGTGGTAGTGGTGGTGGTGTGGTGGTTTATTGTGGTGGTGGTGGTTGTGGCGGTGGGGGGTGGTGGTGGTGGTGGTGGTGGTTTGGTGGTGGTGTGGTGGTGGTTTGTGGTGGTGGTGGTGGGTTGTGGTTTTGGTGGTGGTGTTTTGGTGGTGGTGGCGGTGATGGTGGCGGTGATGGTGGTGGTTTGTGGTGGTGGTGGTGGTAGTGGTGGTGGGTTGTGGTGGTGGCGGTGGTGGTGGTGGAGGTGGTAGTGGTGGTGGTGGTGGCGGTGGTAGTGGTTGTGGTGTGGTGGTTTGTGGTGGTGGTGGTGGGCTGACGTGCTGATAGTGGTGGTGGTTGTTGCGGTGCTAGTGGTGGTGTGGTAAACTGTGGTAGTGGTGGTCGGGGTAGTGGGTTTTTGTGGTGGTGGTGGTGATGATGGTGAGTTGTGGGGGTGGTTCTGGTGGTGTGGTGGTGGTGTGGTGGTGGTATGTGGTGGTGGTGGTGGTGTGGTGCTGTTGGTGGTGTCTGTGGTTTGTGGACGTGGTGCTGGTGGTGGTGGTGGCGGTGGTGGTGGTGGTGGTGTGGTGGTTTGTGGTGGTGGTGGTGGGTTGTGCTGCTGGTAGTGGTGGTGGTTGTGGCGGTGGTGGTGGTGGTGTGGTAGATTGTGGTTGTGGTGCATGGTAGTGGTGGTGGTGGGTTTTTGTGGTGGTGGTGGTGGTTGTGGTTGTGATGGTGAGTTGTGGTGGTGGTTGTGGTGGTGGTGGCTGTGGTGGTGGTGGTGGTTGTGTGGTGCTGTTGGTGGTGGTGGTGGTGGGTTGAGGCGGTGGTGGTGGCGGTGTTGGTGGTAATGGTGGTGGTGGTGGTAGTGGTGGCAATCGTCGCTGCGTCCCCGCCGTCGCCGGCGCCAACGCCGGCGCTGCTGGCCGCCGCCAGCGCCGGCGCCAGCGCGAGGGGGGGGGGTTAAAGGGGTGGGTGGGGGGATTTGAACCCCCCCCGGGCTGCCTTTGGTCACTGTTGTTGAGTCCCCGCCGTGGGCGCTGCTGGCGGCCGCCAGCGCTGGCGCCGAAGGGGTTGGGGGGTTTGAACCCCCCCCTTTGGGAGGGGGGGGATGTTTCGGGATGGGGGGGGGTGGGGGGAGGGGAGTCCCTCTGGTTTTGATCGACGGCGCCGAGTGTGGGGGGGGGCCGACCCCCTGGTTCGAAACGCGCCACCGAATGTTCCCACGGCAAGCGCCCGTGAAACGCGTTCTCTCCAAACAAGACTATGGCATCTTGCTGCGGTGCATGGAGCTATCTTGGAGGCTTTGAGGCCTATTGAAGGCCTTTTCGAGGTTTTTGTTGAGCCGCGTCTCTGGCGGTCGGAAGCCCGAGCAGGTGAGAACCTCAAAGTCTTTCAAAAACCGAGGAAACATCAATGACCTCTTGGGCCGTCTTGGGGTCCTCCTGATATGGATCGGGGCTGTCTTGGGAGTTTCTTGGGCCAACTTGCCGTCGTCTTGGTTACCTGGAAAGCCGTCCTGAAGGCCATGAGGCTCCCAAGGCGGTTTCCGGACATATCGAGAGGCCCCCAAGACGGCCCAAGAGGTTCCCAAGAGGCCCTCCAGGAGAGCCCGAGCAGCCCAACATCATTTTTTCTCGTTGAGCTTTTTGGGCGGATTTTGAGGTTCTGACACGTTTTGGTTTCCGACCGCCCAAGACAGTCCTGGAGGCCTCTCTAGGCCGTCTTGCCGCTTCCTGGTGCGCTTCAAGGCCGTCTCCGGGGCCCTCTTTTGGGCTCCTTGGGCGATCTTCGGGTCGTCTTGGGCCGCCTTGGGGCCCTCTTGGGGGCCTCTTGGGCTGTCATGGAGTTATCTTGGAGGCATATTGAAAGTCTCTCGGGGCGCCTTGGGTGGTCGGAAACCCGAACAGGTGAGAACTCCAACAGTTTTCTCAAGCACCTTAGAAACATCAATGTTTCTGCCCCCCTCGGGCCTCTCGGAGCCCTCTTGAGCGCTTGGGGGCGTCTTTGGCCGTCTTGAGGCCCTCTAGTGCAATCTTGGGCAGTTTTGCTGTTCTCTTGAGATGCTGTCTTGAGTCGTTTTGTTGTCGTCTTGGCTGTCTTGAAAGCCGTTTTGGAACCCATCTTGACCTTCTGGAGGCCGAGAAGAGCGCGGGGCAGGAATTTCATGGAGGGCGATTTTCGATGGAATCGTGCTGACCAGGGACGGGATCGGGCCAAGAAAATAGTTGAATCATTCCCAGAGGGACCACATGAGCAATCAATCACGCCCACCCCGTGCAGACAGTGGCGGATGTCCGCTTGGCGGATCGTTTGAGGAGGACGGCCCAGGGAAAGGGGGGGGCGGCGATGGCGACGACGACGATTCCAATTGAAAAACGCTTCACACACGCCGACAGGGTCGGCGGATTTGACAGGAATGCGAGGGGAGTCGATGTTGGCCTGACTGGGATTTTTGGTGATTTCCTGAGGAGAACGAGCGATGGGGCATAGTGATCTGGAAATGTATTGCTCCAAGGAGTATCGATAACCCAGGAGTGGTGATAAAACGTATTCTTCCTGTGGAACAGAGGCTGAGTGGTGCAAACTATCCGGGCGCCCACAAACACCCACGGGCGGGCACCAGGCAACCTTTCCGCATACCTTCCAAGCACGGGGCGCCAACGAGGCGCCCACGGGCTGGCACCAGCCGAGATCTCCGAGTGCCCAACCAATTTCTTAGTTCACAAGGTAGAACCTCCAATTGCAAGTATACACTTCTTCAGTGTATCCACTTCCCTTGCTGAACCATCAGGGCGCCCAATTGGCAGGATCTTAGAGACAACCTTTCTCTGCGAGGTTGTGCTTGGGAGGGGCACAGCCGGACAAAGAGCAGAGAGACAGAAATAAAGAGAGAGAGAGAGAGAGTGAGAGAGAGACGACAAAAAACGAACACAGCAAAAGCAGAGACGGCCGTCCAAAGGCTTCGACCCCGATCCTTCGACCCCGATCCTCGATCCTCCAAAAAGCTCGATCCTCTATGCCGATCCTGTTGCCGCTCGGCGGCGCGGCTCAGAAGGCTCGAAACGCCTCTGGCCTTCTGAAAAGTGCCCCAAAGCCTCTCTGAAGACACAAGCGGATTCTCAGAAGGCCGAAGGGCTTCTGAGGAGCTCCGCCGTCTGTGAGAATGCCTGCCCTCTCGGACGCCTTTTGGGTTTGGGGTCATACCTAGGCCCTCCCAGACCGCTTGAGACGATCCGGGCGGCCCAGGAACGTTCTCGGCGAGGCGTAGCCGCTGGAGCGCATCCCGAGGCTAGAAAGCCGCGGCGAACACCCGTAACCGCTCGGAAATCCTCGACCCTCCCAAACTTCCCCCCTCAGCGCGCCGCTGAGCCGATCCTCCCGCCCTCCACGGGCGGGGCTGGGGCAGGGATGCCTCGTTCCAGAGCGCTCTGGGAGGCTCTCAGAGAGTGTCAGGGCGCTCTGGAGCGGCCGCGGCGCCCGGCGCATCCTCCAGAGCCGCCGCACCTCGGAGATCCCCGACGCCGGCAGCCCCGTCCGACCTCCCGTCTCCTGCCCTGGCTGCCTCTCGCCTCCGTGCCGCGCGGCGCTGGCGGCCGCCGCGCCGCGCCCGCCGACGATGCCGCCCGCGACGCGCACGGGCCCGCGCCCCTGCGAAGGCGCGGCCCTGCGGCCGCCGGCCGCTCGGCCCGCGGCCGCGGCCGCCGGCCGCGCGCAGGGGCGGGGCGTCGTCGTCTGCGGCGGCGCGGTGGTCGCCGGAGGGAGGAGACACCCGAGCCCCTCCAGCCATGAAGAAATCACGACGGCAGGTTTCTCATCATTCTCGGCCTCTGGGGGCTCTTGCTAGGCCTCTGGACCATCAAGAAGCGACTCAGGATGAACAGCCGGTTCTGGGGAACGGGTCGAGACTTCCGAGGGTCGACGTCGTGAAAAATCATGTCGGGGGTTATTGGGAATGGTACGTAGCACCCCGCAGTTGCGGATAGGAAGGAGTGAGGGAGCGAGGGAGCGGGCGCGGGGTGGGTCGCGGGGGGGTCGCGGGCGGGTCGCGGGCGAGGACGACGACGACAACAATAATTTGGCAACCAACATGTACATCCCAATTCCCTCGATGCCCGCCTTGTCGGCTTCGATCGTGCACCCTTTGGAGGGATATGCTCCTTCCCTGCCACGCGTAATTAATTGGCGCATCCCTTCAAACAGGAAGAGCAGAAATTCGCCGGCCCAACGGGCCAACGGCGTGCTAAGATCTCCGGTGACTGGTTAACAATATTCTCGTTCGCGCGCGCGGGGCCGCCCCTGGGGGCCCCTGGACGAAAAGTACCCCGGCAAGGTCCCGGTAAGTCCCGACAAGGTCCCGGCAACTCCAGGCAAGGTCCCGGCAAGTCCGGGCAAGGTCCCGGGCAGGTGCCCGGCAGGTCCCGGCCAGGTCCCAGCAGACAACCCAAGAGCGTTCCAGGAGCGCTTCAAGTGGCCTCCAAGAGAGCTCAACATGGTCCGAGACGACCCAAGAGCGATCCAAGACGCCAAAGATGGCCTCCAGACAACCCAAAGCGCTTGCAAGACGCCCCCAGAGGCCTCCAAGAGACCTCCCATGAGGGCCCTCAGACGGAGATGTTAGTGAGTTTAATCTAGCTTAAGCCCAAACAAATGCGTTCTCGCCCTGGGGGCTTACCAGCGCTCCAAGACGGCCCAAGAGCCAAGAGGTTTCCAGGATCGCCCCAGCACAGCCCAAGAGGCCTCCAAGAGCGGCCAGCGAGGGCTGCAGAGAAGGGGCCCTTTAGGGCCCCTCACGGAACCGGGCCCTCGAAGGGGGCCTTCAGGGTCCAAAAAGAGTGATTTTCTCTCCCCCCAACTATCGCCCCCCACGAAGCGACGCCCAAAGGGGGGCGGGGGTGGGTGCGGTGTCCTCGGCGGGGTGGGGGAGGTGCCAGAACCGTGCGCGCGTGCTGAAACACAGTGATCGGGGCGGAGGCGGCAGTGGGCTGCCAGAAAACTGTGCGAACGGGGTGGGGTGGGGGATGGCGCCGATGTCCTTTCCTGGGGGGGGGGGCGGTGCCGTGCGCGCGTGTCGTAACAGAGTGGTCGGGGCGGATGGGGGCATTTGGTTGCTGGGGAACCCAAGGACGGGGGTGGGGCGGGGGGCGCGGCGTTTTTTTTGTACAGGGGGGCCGGTGCCGTGCGTGCGTGCTGAGATAACAGCGAGCGAGGGCGGAGGGGGCAGTGGGCTGCTGGGGAACCAGCGGGTCAAAAGCAGCGATACAGGGGGTTGGCATAGGGGAGGATACATGGACCCCCGATCGCCCATCGATCGCCGATAGGGGCCCGAGAACCCCAAGCTGCCCAGGAACGCGCGGATTCACTATCGGGGCCCTATCGCCGATCTATCAGCGATGTGTCGCCGATTCCAGGTGGATGCGTTCCCGCGCGCGCGCAGCGTCGCGCGCGCCCAAATCTTTCAAACACCTCAGGTTTCGCAAGGGTTTGACAATCGAGTGGCAACAAACATATGAAAGCACATGGCTTCGCAACGCGGATTTTCAGACAAAGCTTGCGCGCGCTCTTGCGAATGGTCAAGAAAACAATCATGGGTGTTTCAACATGTTCCTAAATTCGTTCGAACACATGTCGAAATCGTTCGAACGCCCTTGCGCGCGTACTTTCGCGAGAATCCTTTGCAATAAGTGGGGCGAAGCGCGTGCGCGCATGCCGGAATCTTTCGAAGACCTTTCTTTTAGAGAGAATTTCAGATCCGAGAATCCCAGAACCATAAAAAATGGTTTCGCAACATGAGTTTTCAACAAAAAATCTTGCGCTCGCGCTCTTGCGAATGCGTAAAGCAAACCATGATTGCTAACATGTTCAAGGAATTCTGCCAAAGGGGCCTCTGGCGGCCCCGCATGCCGAAATCATTCGCGCGCCCTCGCGCGCCTGCTGGGGGGGCACGATCCGCGTCAAATAATGCCACGCTGCCCCTCTCGCGCGTCGGCCGCGCGCGCATGTCGAACTCTTTCCGGAACCATCTTCGCCGACGCGAGCGCGCCGTCATTGTCTCCGGCGTGATCAGCATCGGCGCCGTCACTGGCCGCGCCGTCGTCGCTGACAACCTCGTCACCGGCATCGCTGCTAACATCGTCGTGTCTACTGATGCCGACGCTGCAATGATACCGCGCCCGCCCACGCGGCCGATTCGCATTCAAGTGCCCGCTGGGAAGTATCCGGAGGTCACCGCCACCGCGGCCGCGTCGGTCGCGCCAAATTAGCTGGCCACTGCTCGCGCGCGCGCAGGCACGGGCTGGCGCGGCCGTAAGGATGCGCTAGCCAGCACCAAGCACTCGTCGCAATCGCCGCCGCGTGTGTTTTGCAAACCAAGTTGCGGGTGGGTGGGTGGCAGGATGCACAATTCAATTGCAACACGTAAATTGCATCACGTCAATTGCGCTGCCTATTTCGCGCACCGCATAGTTTGCACAACATAGTTTGCACCACAGATTTAACATCACATTTATTGCACAAAATCTTGCACCACATAGGTTGGACCACATAGAGTGTTCCGCGAATGTTGCCCACCATGCGTGGTACAGCAAAGATTGCAGGACATATAATGCGCCGCATCTTTGCGCCACGTATATTCTGTTTTTAAAAGGGAGAATGGACTCTACCCCCCCTCGAATTGATCGGTACCCTTTTCGTATTGCAATTTGCATATGATTCTGCCCCATCGTCCATCCTAGATATGAGTTCGCACCATCCCACTGGGGCCGGCATCGCCCCCCCCGCCATCCTTTGTCCAAAAGTTGATGCGCGCGCATTCGTTCGTCAAAAATCATCAGTTTGCAAGAGTCCCTTGCAATGGATGGGACGAAGTGCACACGCGCGCGTCGCCGCGCGCCCATGCCGAAATCCTAAAAAACGTTTGGTTCCGTACTGATTTCAAATCCGAGTGTCCAGACAGCGTATAAAAGCACGTGGTTTCATTACGCGGATTTTCAAAACAACCAAAAAGATGCGCACCACGTAGACTGTCCCACCTAGATTGCACAAGGTACATTGCTAGACACACACAGACGCATTGTTTGGGCTCCACGCTGGCTTGCTCTTGTTCCGTGACCAATGTTCGCCAGCGTGAATCCCAAAGTTTGTGTTTCTAGCAACCTGCGTTGTACACAATGTTTCGAACAGCATGTGTTGTTGTGCAATGTTTGCTCAGATGTGCTTGGTGCAATCTATGTGGTGCAATCTGAACAAAGGGATACAAACCATGCGAAGCCATGCCATACAAGACAAATCGGTGCAACGCAACGCAAATCAACGCAAACTATCACAAATTAGTGCGCATTGTAATGTACAGCAATTCAACGCAATACCACGCCAAGTACCGCAGTGCAGCGCAAAGCAAGGCCCTGCAGCGCAACGCAAAGCAGCGCAACGCAAAACACTGTAACACAACGCGAAGCAACGCAAGGCATCACAATGCAACGACGAGGCGCGACGGGGCGGCGACGGCGAGCACGGAACTCTGGGAGGGGCATTCCATTTGAAACGCTGCAATGCGCACGGGATGGGGGAATCTACAACATGTAGTATTTAGAAGTGAGGGTTCAGCAACAACGAGTCACAACCACCACGCATAACGCTGGCCACGGAGCCCCACACCCAGGGATGGTGTAAGACCGTTTGGCCCCCTCATTTTGAACGATACCATGTGCCGATACCGTCACGCTTCATTTGCTTCGCCTGTTTGGGCCTCCTGGGAGGCCCTCGTCGTCTCGGCGGGATTCCCCCCGAGATCGTAGTCAAATCTTACACCGGGAGAGGTCCGGGGAGGAGGTGTCGGTACTCTTTTTGGTTTCCCATGTCGGCTGCATCGCGAGGGCCTTCTTGGGGGGGTCCTCGGCGGGAGTCGCCTCGAGATCCTGCTCAGGAGGCGCCCCAGGGGAGGAGCGGTGTCGGCTTTCTTTTGTTTCCCCAGGTCGACTGCATCGCGAGGCCCTGCTCGGGGGAGTCCAAGAGGGGGGCGCCAGAACTCCGATGCTGTGTTCAGTTTCGTCCTGGCGTTTGTCAAATACTTCGGCCTTTGGGGGCCACTTTTCGGACGCAGATCTGCCCCCTTTGCAGGATTTGAGAAAGCTGGCCCCGGACCTCCGACGATGTTTGGTCTCTTGCCGGCGTTTGTCACACGCGTCGGCATTTGGGGGCCGTTTTCGGATGCAAAACCTACACCCTTGCAGGATTTGAGCAAGCATGGACTTCTGCGGGGGATCTCATGGCCAGGGGCATGATGTCTCCCGGCAGCACGTGCCCGTGGCCCCCCTTCCTCGTGTGCGCACATGCCTTCGTGCCATGATCCCCCCCCCCTCCGCCCGTCCCCCCTCTTCGGCGCACCCGACCTTCGACGGGTCCCAGCGTGGCGCGTCGCGCACGTCGGTCCCGGGGGAGGCGCGGGTGAGCTACGGCGGCGTCGGCCGCAACATCGCCGAGATCGTCGCGAGGCTCGGCGGCGCGGCGTCCCTGGTGTCGGCCGTGGGCGACGACGACCGCGGCGCCGCGATCCTGGAGGCGTGCAGGTCCGCTGGCGTGGCGGCAGGCGCGGTGGAGGTGGTCCGCGGTGCTCCGGGGCGACGTTAACAAGGGCGCCCTCGAGGGCGCGAAGTTATTCGCGCTTCGCGGTTCGGCTCCGATTCCTCCTCACCCTCCTCTGGCCGCGCTGTATCAGGCCGTGTGTCGCCTGGGCCCGCGCCCGCCGTCCGCCGTGATGGCCACCGCTGGGCTCGCCGCGCGTGCTGAGGCCAGCGGCGCGGACGTTGCGCGCCGGGGGGCCCTGGAGGCCGCCCGTGGCGCGCTCCAGGGGACGCGTCGTCCCTTGGCGGGGCGCGCCTCCTGCGAGCGGCGGAGGACATGCTGAGGGCGGCGATCGTCGACCTCAGCCAGCCCCGCAGGCTCGAGCCCCCCCGCGACCTCCTGGAGCTGCTGCCGACGCTCCCGAAGCGGAGCCTCGGCCGCCAGGCGCCCCCGCGCCTCGGCGGAAGCGCCGCCGCGGGCGACGTCGGCGAGGCGCCGCCGCTGCCGCGACGAGGATGGACGCGGAGGGCGATGGAGGCGGGCGGCGGGACGAGGGCGGCTGCTGCGCGGGCGGGCGGCCCACGCGCAGCGGCGGCCTCCCGTGACCTCGGGGATGGCGACGACGACGCCCCCCTCGGCGACGACGGCTGGGCCGACGGCCTGGCCCGCGGCGCACCGCCCGCCGCCGCAAAGGGAGCTGCTGGCAATGGGTCGTCGTCAGCTCCCTGCTGGCAGCGGGGCGCCTGTGGCGCCCGCGGCGGCGGCGGCCCCCTCGGCGGAGGGGATGGAGGATGGCCTCGAGCCGCTCACGCCGCCGGAGGACCCCGCGGAGCTGTTGGCGGCCATCGCGCGCGCGCCGCCGCCGGCCTGGGCTCCGGGGCGGCGCGGGGGGGCGGCCGCGGGAGGCGGTAGGAGCCTGTGCCGCGTGCGGCTCGGGCGCCGCCTCCCCGCCCCTCCGCGCAACGTCGGGCTCCACGGCGTGCACTTCCTGCACATGCTGTTCTGAATACCGTGCCTGTGTACGGCGGTGCGCGCGCAGCCGTGGAGGAACGAACGGTTGCGCCCATGTCGCGCGCGTCCTCATCCTCTTCTTCTCCACTGGGGGGGCGGCGCGAGAGCGCGAAGTTATTCGCTCTTCGCGCTTCGCGCGGCGCGAAGCGCGAAGGTGGGGGCCTTTGGTTAAAGGGGGGGGGGCGACAGGCTCGAGGTCCGAGGGTTGCGGGCGTGTTCGTCGGACCTCTGCGGTTTTCCTGCCTCGGGGTGCCTTCTGGCAACTGCGCCTCGCCGAGGGCTATATGGGGGTGTTCGGATCGTCCCGAGCGGCCGCATGGTGCCCGAGGCATGGCCCGAAAACGGGCGGGGTCTGGGATCGGCGCAGGGGGGGGCGCATCGACCCCCAATCGCCCAGTGATCCCGGATGGGGGGCCAATAGCCCACCCCGCCCAGGAAAGTGCGCATTCGTTATAGCAGATCTATCTGCGATGTATCGCCGAGTGCAGGTCGACGTATCCCTCCTGAGCCAGTCCACCCCGTCGTTGCCCCGCAGGTGCCCGCACGGCCACGTACTCGGCGCTAATGGACGGCGGCGGGGAACTGGTCGGGGCCGTGGCCGACATCGGAAGAGGGAACAGCGGCATAAGCGCACATGTTTTACCCGACGGATTTCCTAGTTTCGAAAATGTCCGCGGGCAAGCGCTCCGCAAAGGAGCAGGACATATAGCAGGTTTGTCCGCGCGTACATGCGCTGGACGCCCCTCCATGGCCAGGAGCGCGCCAGTGGGGGCCAGCGCCGATCCAAGGAATGTGCGTAGAATCCAGAACTGGTGGAAAATGCTCGCATGCCGAAGCCTTCGCCACGTGGCGGCCCGTGCCGCCTCGGGGGCGCTCCGCGTTTGCGGGGGGGGGGGGGGGGCGGGCCGAGGTTGCGCCACTCAGCCAAGCCGCCCACCTCCACAGCGCAAGAACGCCCTGCTTCGGGGTCCGCGCTGGCGAACATGTGCTTATGCAGCTATTGATTCTTCTAGACGTGGCGGTATTCGACCGCATCACGCCAGCGTCGGTCCAGGCTGGGCTCCTGGCCGAGGGGCCGGGTGCGGATCTGGTGCTCTGCGACGCGAATTTGGGGCGCGAGGCGTTGCAGCGGGCACTGGACTACTGCGCGGGGGCCAACCTGCAGGCCTGGCTGGAGCCCGTGTCCGTCGCGAAGGCGGTGCGAGGGAGGCTGTCGCGGCCGTGGGATTCCGGAGGGCACAATTTTTCCGCCCACGCCTCGTAAGGAACAAAGATTGATTGATACCGTCACCGTTCGGTCGTCAGCACGGCCGGGTCCGCTCGAAATTTCCGTCAGAATGCACCCCAGGAGAGGTCCAGGGAGCGACGGATATGTAGATTATGCTCCCCCACGTGCGCCGCCGACGCCTCACTCTCGTTACCACGGTTGGATTCGCCTCGAAGTCTTGGTCAGAACGCACCCTGGGAGAGGTCCACGGAGTAGCGGAATTGGCACTTTGTGGTTTTCCAGAACCCGTTTTTATCTAGTTTTCTCTTTCTCACTTCTCACTTCCTCCCCTCGGGGGCAACGATAGGCGGGGATGGGCATACTCAGGCGGGGACGCATCGACCCCTGATCGCCCATTCGTGGCCGATAGGGGCCCGGTAGCCCCAACCTTCCCAGGAATACGCGGATTCACGATCGGGGGCCTGTCACCGATCTGTCGGCGACGCATCGCCGATTCCAGGTCGATGCCCCTCCCCCCCTATGCCAGTCCCCCCCCCCTCTCGTTGCCCCTCATCACCTCGCTCGCCGCCGATCTGCTTGTCATCGCTCGGACGTGTGCATTTGTTCGTCGGCGGGGATCGTTGCCCCTCATTCGTCGGCGAGCGAGGGGGGGAAGCGAGAAGGAGACCGCCTTCTCAGAAGGCGGCGGGACTTCTCAGAAGCTCTCACGCTTTCTGAGAGGTTTTCTGCGTCGTCGGGTAAGGCTTAGAACACTTCTCAGAAGGCCGTGGGACTTCCGAGCCCTCTGAGAAGGCCCTCTCCTTCTGGCTTCCCCCCTCGCTCGCCGCCGATCGCCCCCTCGCTCGCCGCCCACCTGAGCCCTCGCAGGACTTGGTCTCGCCCAACTGGGACGAGCTCCTGGCCATGCTCGGGCGGCAGCCCTCGCCTCTACTGGCGCCGGCGGCCGGGGAGCTGCCCCAGCAGGCGCTGGGCGCGCTCAGCGCCGCCTTAGACGAGGGCCTGGCGCGCAGCGTGCTGCTCACCATGGCTCCCCGGGGCACATCGGCGTCACCCCAACACGCTAATACTATGTTTAGATGCTCGTTTGGGGGACCTCCCTGCGTCCCACCTTGCAGATCTGCTCGACTCCAGTTCGACCCCAGTTCGACTCAAGTTCGACTCCAGCTCGACCCAGGTTCGACTCAGGTTCAATTCAAATCAAGGTCGACTCGAACCGACGGACGTTCGACGCAGCTTCGATGCACGAGTGGAGTGAGCGTCTCCAGGAAGGTCCGCATAATGAGTAGCCAACGAAGCGTGCGTCGCCCATCCCCCCAAGGGCGACGCGCGCGCCGAACAATCTTGTGGTATAACCCAGGGAAGCTGTTAAGACCCCCCTGGGTTCTCGTCAGCACCGAAACGACAATAAATATATCGCGGGGGGTAGCCGAGCGATATCGTTAGCACCGCACCAAAACGCAACCATATATAAATATCTCGCCCCCTCGCGAACGAAATCTACAACCGCCGCAAACAACGGTATTCATTCCCCGCCCTCCCTCCCGCGACTGACATCAATAGTTAGTATGGGTGACAATGTTGACAGTGATAGATATCTACTCTTGTGGCGTGTTAGAAACAGCTGGAAACAGCGTGAGAGCGCTCTGGAAACACTGTTGCACAATTAACTGAAATGAGCTCACATTGAGCTGGTCTCGTCGCTCAGCGCGCGCGTGATCTGACGCCGCCTCTCCAACATAACGCTCTCCCGCGCGCTCTTACTCATGCTGCGGTCGTCTGGGTCTGGCGTTCTCGAGCGCCCTGCTCTCGAGGACACCAGCTTCTGATGGTCCTTGTGCCACTTCACCGCCTGGGCGCCCTCGTTGCGGTGACTGCGCCTCCTGACCCAGCTCACGTCCGTCCCAGCGGCGTCGGGCTGAACGACCCTGCGCACCGTCTTAGTGCTGAAAGCTCATGGGTGCCACGGCGCACTGAATTGCAAGCCAGGCCACGTGATGCCGAGAGGCGCCAGACCCCCCTGAATGGCCGGCGGGCCCTGTGCAGACTCGACGCACGCGGGTGCTGAGCTGAGCGGCTGAGGGCGCGGGCTTTTGTGTTCCGCCCCCGGGCTGGTGCGTTGGGACGGAGAGTAAGTTGTGTTCGGCATTACTCTGACAACTGGAGCTTGGCGCGGAGCAGGAGCCAGCGCGGCTACGGACAGGGCCTGGAGAAACCACCAGACATTCCAAGAAAGACAAACATCCCGAAGAGTCCCGAGACATCCCGAGAAGTCCCAAACGGCAGACGACATCTCGAGGAATCTCAAGAACCCCGAGGATCCCGAAAAATCAAACGAATCCCAAGACATCCCGAGACACTCCAATAATCCCCACGTCTAAAGAAACACAAGTTTTCAAGTGTCCAAACAAATCCAGAGAAACCCAAATAATCCCGAGGGTCCCAAGAGGTGTGCTGTAGTTACTGCGTGCCTTCCTTGCGGAGTGTGCTGCGCGCTTTCTGGGCCGCGCAGTCTGGGCTCATGCTCGCGGCGACGC